>CAUYRH010132045.1:0-27768 GCA_963574655.1 Perodicticus potto
CAGGCACCTGCCACAACGCCCAGCCATGTTTTGGTTGCAGCCATCATCATTGTTGTTTTGCGGGCCCAGGCTGGATTCGAACCCGCCAGCTCAGGTGTACGTGACTGGCGCCTTAGCCTGTTGAGCCACAGGTGCCGAGCCTAGATTCCATATTTTCAAACACTTACCAAGGTTTTAGCAAAATTAAGCAGTAACCATAGGTCACATTAAACTTGCATTGGCAGCATAGTTTAATGATTGAATACAATGTTTCAATGTCACACAAATCTGAGTTGAAGCCCTCCTCCACCATTTTCATGGTGTATGGATTTTCTAAGTTTCATTGCCTGCATTTTTGAACAGAGTTAATGGCAACACCTACCTCTTTGGGTTACTGGGAGAATTAAAGGAGAAAGTGCATGCAAAACACCAGACAGAGGAAACACTTGAGACATGTTAGCTATTGTTTGTGAAATTATTTTCTGTATATTTCATGTCCACTTTACTATTTATTCTCTGTAAATTTATTTTTAGACACACTAAAATACATCTTCATTTTCCACGTACTTTCTTCATTGACCTATGGGTTATTTAAAAATCTGCTGTTTAATTTCCAAATATTTATAGATTCCCAAATTTCCTTCTGTAGTTGATTTCTGATTTCATTCCAATGTGGTCAGACAATATACTTGCATGATTTCAGGCCTTTAAAATGTCTTAAGATTTGTTGTATGGTCTAACTTATTCTTTGCAAGTTCAAGTAATATGATATAAGTAATAAGATATATGAGATCTAAAGAATGCTCCAAATCTCCTTTTCTGCATTTTCTGCATTCTCTTCAAAGTGAATTTGTTAGCTTTCTAATATTGCATTTCTTTTAATAGAATTTTGGCCTGCATTATAATAATTTTAGGGTATAATCAGTACATTTTTCTCCTTCCCCCTCACTTCTGATCAAGGTACCATGGTGATGTCAGCTATCCTGCTGCCAGAATTATTTTCCTCTCTTTTTATAAGAGGCACTGAATCCACTGCTAGGAGCTCCTTGTTCTCACACCATAAGCCACGGTCTGAGAACAAATTCTGAACTTCAGTACCATCCACATGTCCAGCTGATCCTCTTTCTTCCTTTCCAAAGCCATCACTTTACATGGGAATGGGAGATAAACATACCAACTGTGACCCTAAGTCACTCAATTGTTCTATCCAGGGCTACAAATGTCCCTGAAGAGAGAGAAAAAGAGAGAGAGCAAAAGCAGAGACTTTTTTGGCATCGTGTTCACTCCTGCATGATACAATAGATGTGGGTCATAATTTTTGAAAAGCTATATTAAGAATTGGAGACTAATTTGTCATATATATATTTGCCTGATTTGTTTTATTTTCTATACTGTAAAGTACAAATGTATACATGTGCTTAATATGGCAAAATGTAATTGTTATCAGCAAATTTAACCCAGAGGAATAAATGGTATTAAGTATGTGATTATTTAATGTTACTGAACAACTATTTCCAAAGATTTATAGAGGAAGATTGTCAGTTGATACATGTACATGCAGTTTTTTGCACTGACATGTACCTTTTCACTATGAAGTCAATAACAAAAATTGAGCAACAAAAAGAGTCTAACAAACAATAAGTAAGTAAATAAAAGAGACATCATTGAATCATTTACGATCACCGGCTTTGAGTTTGGACTTAAATGCATGTCACTTTACTTCTCTGAGCTTTAATTTCCTTCATCTGTAAAATATAGATAAAAATTATACCTCATTAGTCAGGGTTTTTGTTTAAAATGAAGGCAAAAAAAAAAAAAAAGGAATGTATTGAAAAGAGAGTTCATAAAATTCATGAGAAATCTGGAGAATTGGTCTCAGCACTGTGTTACTTGGGAGGAGAAAACACAAGTCATGCATGGCAGCAGTTGGGGGAGGTGTCCTTTCCACCCTTTGTGCAGCTCTAAAGTGTATTATCTGCTTCTTTGATCACATCCTTCACATCTAGATTCCCAGGCAGGAAAATTGAGTAGGTCAAGCTTGGGTTACATAGTCATGCCTAGATGTGTCAGGGAGAGTAAACATCTGGTCTTTTCAATTCATATAATCTCTTCATGCATAGACAATGCCCAGCCAGCTAAACAAACAAACAAACAAACAAACAAACAAACAAAAATACTGGACACATTTCATCTATACAGACCACATAAAATGTTTGTGGGCATTAAGTGATATAACATATGTAAATTACATAAACATAACACGTAAAGTACCTATTTGGCATTAGTTGTCATTAGTGTCTCTTTTTTCTCTGAGAAGCGGGCCATTAGGATTGGTATATATTATAGTGATTCAACCTGATAGAACTGTGGAAACTAATTAAAGAGCTTATGAACAGATGTTCCTTCTGGGTCTAGTGTTGGTTGGGCCTGAAGTCAGCAGCACAGGCAGTTGGGAAGGGAAAACAGGCAGGAAGAGGGAAAGAGATGCTGCAAACTGGGAACTGCAAGGATGAACAGGAACCCATGAAGACAGATTGAGATTAGCGCTTAAACATTCAAGCTTCCATATGAAGGCTAAAACCCAGTTATAGCACAAGAAATGGGGAAAGGGGCAAGGGGAGGGGAGGAGGGAGGTTGGGTGGAGGGAAGGTGATTGGTGAGATCACACTTACGGTGCATCTTACAAGGGTACAAGTGAAAATTACTAAATGTAGAATATAAATGTCTTCATATAGTGATTAAAAAGCCATGAAGGCTATGTTAGATAGGTCAATGAAAATATTTCAGATTGTATATAAAGTCAGCACATTGTGCCCCATGATTGCACCAATGTACACAATTGTGGTTTAATAAAAATTAAAAAAAAGGAATAAAATAAATAAAAATATAGAAAATTTAAAAAAAAAAGAATAAGAGTATTTCATGACTATTACAAGAAACTCTATGCCCAGAAATTTGACAATGTAGAGGAAATAGACCAATACCTGGAATCACACCATCTCTTTAGACTTAACCAGGAAGAAACAGATGTTTTCAATAGATCAATAACAAGCATTGAAATAGAAGAAACAATAAAAAAGCTTCCAACTGCTTCAGCACCTATAGCACAGTGGTTATGGTGCCAGCCACATGCATCTAGGCTGGCAGGTTCAAGACTGGCCCAGGCCAGCTGAATAACAATGACAATTGCAACAAAAAGTAGCCAGGTGTTGTGGAGAGTACCTGTAGTCCCAACTACTTGGGAGGCTGAGGCAAGGGAATCACTTAAGCCCAAGAGTTTGAGGTTGCTGTGAGCTGAGATGCCACAGCACTCTACTGAGGGCAACATAGTGAAACTCTGTCTCAAAAAAGGGCTTCCAACAAAAAAAAAGTCCTGGGTGGCACCCATAGCTCAGTGGGTAGGGTACTGGCCACATACACCAAAGCTGATGGGTTCAAGCCTGGCCCAGGCCTGCTAAACAACAATGACAACTGCAACAAAGAAATAGCTAGACTTTGTGGCAAATGCCTGTAGTCCCAGCTACTTTGGAGGTTGAGGCAGGAGAATCGCTTAAGCCTGAGAGTTTGAGGTTGCTGTGAGCTATGACTCCATAGCACTCTACCGAGGGTGAGAAAGTGAAACTATACGTAAAAAAAAAAAAAAAAAAAAAAAAAAAGTCCTGGACCAGATGGCTTCACACCAGAATTCTATCAGACCTTCAAAGTAGAGCTTGTACATATCCTGCAGAACCTATTCCAAACCATAGAAAAGGAAGGAATCTTCCCCCAACATGTTCTATGAAGCAAGCATCACCCTGATAAGAGAACCAGGAAACGACCCTACTAAAAAGGAAAACTACAGGCTCGGCGCCTGTGGCTCAATGGGCTAAGGCACCAGCCACGTACACCGGAGCTGGCGGGTTGGAATCCAGCCCAGGCCCGCCAAACAACAATGACAGCTGCAACCAAAAAATGGCCAGGCGTTGTGGCAGGCACCTGTAGTCTCAGCCCCTTGGGAGGCAGAGATGGGAGACTAGCTTGAGCCCAGGAATTGGAGGTTGCTGTGAGCTGTGATGCCACTCTCTCCAGGGTGACAACTTGAGGCTCTGTCTCAAAAAAAAAAGGGGGGGGAGAACTACAGACCAATTTCACTAATGAATGTCAGTGGAAAAATACTCAATAAAACCTTAGCAAAATAGATTACAGCTACATATTTAAAAAATTACACATCACGATCAAGTAGGTTTTATCCCAAGGTTGCAAGGTTGGTATAACATATGTAAATCCATAAATGTAATACACCATATCAATAGAAGCAAAAACAAAGACCATATGATCCTCTCAATAGATGCAGAAAAAGCATTTAACAAAACATAACATCCCTTTCTAACATGAACACTTATGAAAATAGGCATAGATGGCACATTTCTTAAACTAATTAAAGCCATCTATGACAAACCCACAGTCATTATCATCATACTGAATGGAGTAAAACTGAAAGCTTTCCACTTAGAACTGGAACCAGACAAGAATGTCCACTATCATCACTACTATTCAACATAGTTCTGGAAGTTCTATGTGCATAGGCAAGAGGCAAAAGAAGGATATAAAGGGCATCCAAATGAATGCAAAGCAGGTCAAATTCTTACTCTTTGCCAATGATATGATCTTTTTTTTTTTCCAGTTTAAAATAATTTATTCAAGCAAAAAGCTAGGAATAGCCATTCTAGGATGCACAAACTCCAGAGAAATGGGATCCGTGCTCTTAAGTTAAACGCTAAATTCTCATTTATATAAGAAGAAGAAAAAAAAAATTAGCAGGATTACATCATTATGGAAATACAAGGGTAATTTACCAGGTACACCAAATTAATTAGTTACAGTTTGTTTTCTTTTCCATGGGGCTTGCTTTCTTTTCTTTTTTTTTTTTTTAAAGAGGCTTAAAATTTAATAACAATAACAATGTTTAAGATAAGAACTAGAAACAAAAACCTCATAAAGAATGAGCGAAGATAAATACATTTGGAAAAGAAATCAGATGATTGGGCAATGAAATATTGAGCAATAATAATAATAACAATAATGCAGAAAAAAACATTCACATTGTCAGATAAAAGTATGTCTCTCATAGAATGCTTTGACTCTAAGGTTCAGTATGGAGTCCTCAGTTAACTTCTTTTTTTCCCCAAAGTCTCAAAAAATAACTAATATTTATAAATAAAAATAGAAGATAATTTCAAAAAACAGTGTTATGATCTTATAGTTAAAAAACCCCAAGACTCAACCACAAGACTCCTGGGGTAATCAAGAAATACAGCAATGTCCCAGGATATAAAATCTACGTCCACAAATCAGTAGCCTTTGTATATGCCAATAACAGCCTGTTTGACAAGCAAATCAAGGACATAATTCCCTTCACAGTAGCTTCAAAAAAAATGAAATACCTAGAAATACCTAAAAGAGGTGAAGGATCTCTACAAAGAGGATTATGAAACCGTAAGACAGTGGTTCTCAACCTTCCTAATGCCACAACCCTTTAATACGGTTCCTCATGTTGTGGTGACCCCCAACCATAAAATTATTTTCGTTGCTACTATCTCCCAAGCAATTCTCCTGCTTCAGCCTTCCAAGTAGCTGGAACTACAGGCACCTGCCAAAATGTCTATACTTTGAAGCCTCCCAAGTAGCTGGGACTACAGGCACCCATTACAACATCCAACCGCATACTTTGCAGAGCTGGAAAAAATAATTCTTTGTTTTGTAATAAACCTGAAAAAAAACCATATAGCCAAGGCAACAAAGCCAGAAGAACTTGTGCACATAGAACTTCCAGAAGTATGTTGAATAGTAGTGGTGATAGTGGACATTCTTGTCTGGTTCCAGTTCTAAGTGGAAGGCAACAAGGCCAGAATGCACTGACTGCACTCTATTAGACTCTACAAAATGCAAGGCAACAAAGCCAGAATGCACCAGTGAAGAACTCTACCAGACTTCAGATTATAGTATAAGTCCACAGTGATCAAAACAGCATGGTATTGGCACAAAATAGAGACACAGACATATAAAAGAGAATGAAAAACCAAGAGATGAAACTATTCTTTTATTGCCATCTGATCTTTGATCAACCAAACAAAAGCATACAAATGGGGAAAAGAATCCCTATTCAATAAATGGTGCTGGGAGATTTGTATAACCATTCAGAAAAGAATGAAACTGGACCCACATCTTTCACCACTTATAAAAATTGACTCAAGAGGGATAAAGGAGTTAAATCTAAAACATGAAATGATAAAAATCCTAGAAGAAAATGTCAAAAAACTCATGGATGTTGGCCTGGGGAGAGATTTTTTGAAGAAGACTTACGTGGCAATCACAACAAAAATAAACAAATGGGGCTTAATTAAGTTGAAAAGCTTCTGCACATCTAAGGACACAACAATTAAAACAAATAGATAACCTTCAGAATGGGAAAAGATATTTGCATGTTACAAATCTGACAAAGGGTTGATAACTAGAATCTACAGAGAACTTGAATTAATCAACAAAAAAAGGGCAAACAATCCCATCTATCACTGGATAAGAGATAGGAACAGAACCTTCTCTGAATAAGACAGACAAATGGCCAACATACATGAAAAAATACTCATTGTCCCTAATCATCAGAGAAATGCAGATCAAAATCAGCCTGAGAGGCTCAGCACCTGTAGCACAGTGGTTACAGCACCAACCACATGCACCAAGGGTGGTAGGTTTGAACCTGGATCAGACCTGCTAAACAACAATGACAACTGCAACAAAAAAATGGCTGTGCATTGTGGCGGGTGCCTATAGTCCCAGCTATGTGGGAGGCTGAGGCAAGAGAATCACTTAAGCCCAAGAGTTGTAGGTTGCTGTGAGCTGTGATACCACAGTACTCTACTGAGGATGACATAGTGAGACTCTGTCTAAAAAAAAAAAAGACCCTGAGATATTATCTAACTCCAGTGAGAATAGCCCATATTGGAAAGCCCCAAAGCTACAGATACTGGCACAGATGGAGAGGGAAAGGAATAAAAGTGAGACTGCAAACTAAGGAAAAAAGTATGGAGAATACTCAACTCAAAATACACCTTCCATTTGATCCTGCAATCCCATTACTAGGCATCTACCCAGAAGAAAAAAAAATTTTATCATAAGGACATTTGCACACAGCTCAATTTACAATCTCCAAGATGTGGAAATAACCTAAATTCCCATCAACCCAAGAATGGACTAATAAACTGTGGTATATGTATGTCATAGTATACTATTCAGCCATAAAAAAAAGATGGAGACCTTACATCTTTTGTATTAACCTGGATGGTGTTGAAACACTTCTTCTTAGTGAAGTATCACAATGTATTAGAAAAGCAAGTATCTGATGTACTCAATACTAATGTGAAGCCAGTAGATGATCTAATACATGCCCACATAAGAGAAAAACTTAATTCAATTCAAGTTAGGGGGGAAAGAGGAGGTATAGAGGAGGCAGGAAGGGGATAGGTGCACTCCTACTTAATGGCCACAATGTAGGGGTATGTGTCACACCTCTGGGAGTGGGACACAAGTACAACAGGGACTACACCTAACAAATACAAACATTGTAACTTAATTCTTTGTACCCTCAAATTAACCTGGAATTTAAAAAAAAATTAGTAAATGAAAATATAAGAAAGATAAATTGATAGCAAACCCCCTAGTTAAACCTAAAAAAACAAAAGAAAACAAAACAAACAAATGAAACTTTGCTGGAAGTCTTCAGAAGCCAAATAAAATTATATGAATACAGCCCATTCAGGAAAACCCAAGATGGAATAAATGGAAATTGGAAAGAGGAAGGAACTTGTACATATGCATGTATGTATTTTAAAGACTAAAAAACAAAGGCAGAAGAGTTTGAGAGCCAGTGAATTGGGACAGAGGAATTTTTAAAGATAAGAGCAGAGACTCTTTGAATTTAAAATACATGTTATATGTGAATTAATTTTAAAATTTTAATTTGATATATTATTTGTGTGTGTGTGTGTGTGTGTGTGTGTGTATATATATATATATATTTTTTTTTTTTTTTTTCTTTTTTAAGAGACAAGGTCTCACTCTCTGACCAAGTCTGGAATGCACTAGCATTATCATAGCTCATGGAAGCCTCCAACTCCTGGGCTCAAATGATCCTCCTGCCTCAGTCTCCCTAGTAACTGAGACTACAGTTGCATGCACAATGCTTTGCTTATTTTTTCCTATTTTTTGTAAAGAAGGGGTTTCACTATATTGCCCAGGCTACTCTTGAACTCCTGGCCCTGGCCTAGAGCAATTGTCCCACTTCAGCCTCCCAAAGTGCTGAGATTACAGGCATGAGCCATCATGCCTGGTTTAAATTTGAATTTTCTTTTTAATTTTTTGAGGCTCTGTCTCCTAGGCTAGAGCACAATGGCATTACCATAGCTCACAGTGATGGCAAACTCTTGAACTTAAGCGATCATCCTGCTTCAGCCTCTCGAGTAGCTGGGACTACAAGTGCAAGCCACCATGCCATTCTAATTTTTCTATTGGAAATCCTGGCCTAATTCAATCTTCCCACTATGTCTTCCCTGAATACTAGGGTTATAGGCATGATTGATCATTCCCAGCCTACGGTTTGTTTTGTTTTGTTGTTTTTGAGACAGTCTTACTCTATTACCCTGGGTAGAGTGCTGTGGCGTCATAGCTCATAGCAACCTCAAACTCTTAGGCTTGAGCAGTCCTCTTGCCTCAGCCTCCCAAATAGCTGGAACTATAGGCATGCACCAAAACACCTGGCTTGTTTTTCTATTTTTAGTAGAGTTCCACTCTTGTTCAGGCTAGACAGGAATCCTGAGCTCAAGCAATCCTCCTACCTTGGCCTTCCAGAATGCTAGGATTACAAGTGTGAGACATCATGCCTGGCCTGGCCTAAGTTTTTAAATTAAAAAAAAAAAAAAAATTCTTAAAATTAGACTGTTTGGGTAAATGTTTAGTATTGGGATTGCTAGATCAAAAGGAGGTTCTTTGAGAAACCTCCATATGACTTTCCATAGAGGTTGTTGTAGTTTGCATTCCCACTAACAGTGAATGAATGTTTCTTTCTCTCCGTGTGAAGATGCTGTTGCTTTGGGACTTTTTGATATGAGTCATTCTCACTGGAGGTAGGTGAGATATCTCACAATGATACCTTATAGTGGTTTTGATTTGCATTTCCCTGACGATTAGAAACGTTCAGCATTTTTTCATGTGTGTGTTGTCTATTAGACTGTCTTCATTTGAAAGTTTCTGTTCATATCTTTTGTCCACTTTTTAACAAAGTTGTTTGAATTTCTTCTTCCTGATTTGCTTAAGTTCTTTCTAGATTCTAGTTATCAGCCTTTTATCCAGATGTATGGCATGCAAATATTTTTTCCCATTCTCTATCGATTATATGTCCTTGGCTATGCAGAAACTTTTAAATTTGATCAGGCCCCATTTGTTTATTTTTGTTTTTGCTATGATTGCCAGTGGGGTCTTCTTCATAAATTCCTTCCCAAGGCTGCTCTATATACACATTTTTTTTTGGAACACTTTCTTCTAGAATTCTTATAATTTCATGCCTTAGATTTAAGTCTTTTATCCATCATGAAATAATTTTTGTGAATGGTAAGAGGTGCAGATCCTGTTTTAGTCTTTTACGTGTGGCTATCCAGTTTTCCCAGCACCATTTATTGAATAGGAATTCTTTTCCCCATTGTGTGTTTTTTGACTGCTTTATCAAAGATTAGATGGGAAAATGAGAATAATTTTCATCTCATGGTTCTCACATCTGATCCATAGGTCTATATCTCTGTTTTTGTGCCAGTATCATGTTGTTCTGGTTACAATTGACTTGAAGTCTGGTATAGTGATGCTTCCCAATTTGTTCTCATTATGTAAACTTGCATTGGCTATTCAGGGTCTTCTCTAATTCCATATGAATCATAGAACTATTTTTTCTATATATGCTAAATATGACATTGGAATTTTAATGGGTATTGAATTTAATCTGTAAATTACTTTGGGTAGTATAGACATTTTAACAATGTTGAGTCTGCCAATCTATAAGCATGATATGTTTTTCTATCTGTTTATATCCTCTGAGATTTCTTTCCTCATTGGTTCATAGTTCTCCCTATAAGGCCTTTCACCTCCTTAATTAAATATATTTCTAGGTATCTTCTTTTCTTTATTGCTTCTGTGAAAGGCACTGCATCTTTGATTTGATTCTCAGCCTGACCGCTGCTAGCGTATATTAAAGCCATTGTTTTGTGTACTTTGATTTAGTAACCTGAGATGCTGCTGAATTGAACTAAAGGAAAAAAGAAGACATTTTATCAAAAAGACACTTGTATGTGAATGTTTATAGCAGCACAATTCACAATCGCAAAAATGTGAAAACAAGGCTGGGTGCAGTGACTTAAGGGTGTAATCCTAGCACTCTAGAAGGCAGAGGTGGATGGATTGCCTGAGCTCACAGGTTCGAGACCAGCCTGAGCTAGAGTGAGACCCTGTCTCTAAAAATAGTCAAGTATTGTGGTGGGAATGCCTGTAATCCCAGCTACTTGGGAGGGTAAGGCAAGAGAATTGCTTAAACCCAAGAGTTTGAGGTTGCTGTGAGCTGTGATGCCACAGCACTCTACTGAGGGCAACAAAGTGAGACTCTGTCTCAAAAAAAAAACAAATATAATAACAACCCAAGTGCCCATCAATACATGAATGGATTAAAAAAAGTGTTATATGTATACTACAGAGTACTACTCAGCTATAAAAAATATGGCGATCTAGTATCTTTTGTAACAACCTGGATGGAACTGGATTCTTCTAAACGAAGTATCTCAAGAATGGAAAAACAAACACCACATGTACTCAACACTAAATTAGAACTAGTTGATTAACACTTATGTGCACACATGGAAATTTCAATGGAAATGAAATAGAAGCAGGGAAGAGGGGTAGTAGGGTAAAATCACATCTAATGGGTGCAATACTCATATTCTGGGTACACTTCTAACATCTTAAAATGTACAAATGCAAATTATGAAACCAAAATGTGTGCCTCTGACATACTCTGAAATGAATAAATAAATAGATAGATAAACATTTCTGGAAAAAATTCAGACTTTATTTTCAAAAAAACGTGATGAAGAATTCTGAATTTATGTTTGCTTATAATTAATCATTAAGTCGAAGCAGGTAACTATCTCTAAAGATGATATGTATTCCACCTCTGAGATAGTAAAAACAGATAGAACACATTAAAACCAAATTGATACACTTTCTATATCATACATTTTATTCTTTCAGTGAGATAAAATCTGAATTTGATATAATGAAAATAAGTACTCTGGGCTCGGTGCCTGTAGCACAGTGGTTACGGCACCAGCCACATACACCAAGACTGGTAGGTTCGAACACAGCTGAGGCCAGCTAAACAACAATGAGAACTGCAACAAAAAATAGCCAGGCATTGTGGTGGGCACCTGTAGTCCCAGCTACTTGGGAGGCTGAGGCAGGAGAATCGCTTGAGCCCAAGAGTTTGAGGTTGCTATGAGCTGTGACACCATGGCACAGTACCGAGGGCGACTTGGTGACACTGTCTCAAAAAAGAAAATAAGTATTTTGGGCTGGGCATGGTGGCTCATGCTTATACTTCTAACTCTGGAAGGCCTGGGCGGGTGAATTGCCTGAACTCACTGAGTCAAGACCAGCCTGAGCCAGAACGAGACCTCATCTCTAAAAATAGCTGGGCATTGGGCGGCATCTGTGGCTCAGCGAGTAGGGTGCCGGCCCCATATATCAAAGGTGGTGGGTTCAAACCCAGCCTCACCCGAACTGCAAAGCAAAAAAAAAATAGCCAGGTGTTGTGGCGGGCGCCTGTAGTACCAGCTACTTGGGAGGCTGAGGCAAGAGAATCACCTAAGCCCAGGAGTTGGAGGTTGCTGTGAGCTGTGTGACGCCATGGCACTCTACCCAGGGTGATAAAGTAAGACTCTGTCTCTATTAAAAAAAACAAACAAAAAAAATAGCTGGGCATTGTGGTGGGTGCTTGTAGTCCTAGCTACTTGGGAGGCTGAGGCAAGAGAATCACTTAAGCCCAAGAGTTTGAGGTTTGGTCAGCTATGACACCACAGCACTCTACCAAGGGCAATAAAGTGAGACTCTGTCTCAAAGAGAAGAGAAGAAAAGTATTTTCTAATCATTGTAGGATTTATTAAATAAATGCAAAAGTTCAAAGAATGAAGGAAAAATTGATCAGTCTTACTTTACTAAATGAAAATTTTAGAAATGAAAAATATAAGCTATACATTGGAAGAAGAATTTGCAACACAAATAATTAAAACAGAATAAATATCTAGAACATTAAAAAAACTCTCACAATCCATAAGAGACAGGAGAATGGCATAAATAGGCAAGTCACGGGAGAAAAGAAACATAGACCAATAAATGAGTAATGAAGTATTCAACCTCACTAGCAATCATGGAAGTGGAAATGTTCCTCTTTCATCAGTGTAGTGTAAAAGTTAAAATTTCACAACATCAAATGTTGGGGAAGATTTGAAGAATTGTACATCTCATATACTTTTGATAGAAGTGTAAATTAAGTAAAATCATCAGAGAGAGCAATTTGGCAAAAACCAATAAAGAAAAAGATGTACATAGTCTTTGATCCACCAATTCTACTTCTAAGTATATAATCCTGAGAAATTCTCACATATGAGAAATTCCCATTAGTAATTATGGCAGCATTATTTGCAGCAGTGAATGACTGGAAACAACATACATGATTATCTATAGAGAAATAAATTGGAATCTATTCCTACAGAAATATTATATGAAGGTTAAAAGGATGGCCTAAATCTACAATTGGCAACATAAATAAATAATTTAATAGTGAGTTGAAACACTTCAATAGAATATATTGTGATACAAATTAGAATTAGATATATACAATATCATGCCATCTCTATAAATTATTAATAGTACACCAAATATTTATCTCAAACTTACAAAAAAAATACACAAGAAGAATAAACACTCATAGTGCCCCATGCCAGAGCAAACTGTGGCCCTAAACCATTGCCTGGCCTCTGTGTCCATAGGCTGCTGGCACTGAAGTGGGTTGTACAAAGGAAAAAAAAAACAAAAGAATAAACATCAGACAATTAAGCTCATGAACTCGCCCTAGTAAAAGTGCTTCATACCTCATTGCAAAATACCACTGCAGTCACCAGATTGTCAAGGGGAGTACTTTTTCATATTCAGCAATGAGGTACATAGCACTTTTTCTAGGGTGAATTTGCAAAACATAATTGTCAAATCTCCTATATTATCTTGAAAATCAGTTACCTGGGGGAGAAAAAAAGGGGATTAAGGAATAACACAAAGTATCCATTAACTAAATCTGTAAAATATTTTTGAAAAACAAAACAATTGTAATTATTATTGTAAAGTGTTAACAACTGCTAATTCGGGGTATTGGTTGTACATGAGTATATATGGTTTTAATCTGTGTGATTGAAGTAATTCATAATTTTTAAAAGGAAACTTTACTATTGTTTATTATAATTTAAAATCTGGCAATTTCAGAAGGACTTTTATACTTCAACAATTTGCAATATGGTGAAATATTATGGGTGAGCAAGGCCAGCTTAACTTCATATTATTAGATTCATCTCATAATTTCAGTCTTTCTACTCAAAGTTTTATCACATATATTGGTCAATAATAGTTTCATTTTAAACTCTCCTGTTTACTTATTTATTAGAGTATGAGATTAATATCAGTAAGACAAAGAATTTTAGAAGAAAATAGTGAGAACAATTAGTGGTTCATACCCATGCTACACAAATAATAGCCAATATTCAAAAAGAAGGAGGACAAAATGAAGTCAAAGAGCATCACTGTACTAATAGCAAGGACTCTAACATGCTAACATTTGCGTGCGTACTCTTTAGCATTGTGCAAAGGGCTCTGAGAAGTATAAAAATGTAAAGCAAGGTTCCTCTGCTAAGTAAGTTAACATACAAACTAGAAAACAAGATTGAAGTGTGATAAAATAAGGAAAAATGCAGTATGGTCCCTCCTTCTTCTCTGCTCAATCACTAAATAGTAAAATGCCCAGAATGTTAGTTCAGAAATCCATTCTCTTCTCTATCTACTGATTTTCCTCCAATTAATGTATCCTTTTCCATATTTAAAGACCACCCATATTCCAATGACTCCTGCATCTAAATGTTTGCTTGAAAGACTGGGCATAGGTGGCTCATGCCTGTAATTCTAGCACTCTTGGAGGCCAAGGCAGGAGTTGGAGACCAGCCTGAGCAAGAATAGGACTCCTTCTCTACTAAAAATAGAAAAAACTGGCTGGGCATTGTGGTGGGTGCCTGGAATCCCAGCCACCAGGGAGGCTGAGGCAAGAGAATCACTTGAGCCCAAGAGTTTGAGGTTGCTGTAAGCTATGACGCTATAGCACTCTACCTAAGACAACAAAGTGAGACCGTCACTCTCAAAAAAATAAATTAATTAATTAATAAAATAAATAAATGTTTTTTTGAGTATCTAAAAGTGACACAAACTTAATGTGACCTTATCAGAATTTAACCTGTTTCTCTCTGCCTTTTCTATTTAGTAAATGGTACCACAATTCACCAAGTTGCTCATTCCAAAAACCTAGGAGTCACTGTTTTATTCCTTTCTTTTATTAACTGCCCACATAAAGTCCTATATATTCTGTCCCCAAACATGGACTGAATATATCCACTTATCCATTTATCTCTATCTCTATTTGTATCACAAGTCCTTTGTTTCCACACTTACCCTAAAATAGCAGACTCCTTACCTAGAGCTTCTCAGCCCACTTATAATAAAATCTACATTCTTTTTCATTGCCTAAAGGCCCTAAATGACCTTGATACCACCTACCTCTCCAATCTCCCCTGGCAAACTGAGTTCCCTTCACACGTACAAACTAGTCTCTTTGTGTTTGTTTTATACAATCAGTATTCATTTGCGTTAACTCATATATTTTTCCTTTTTGTTGTTCTCTATTCTGTTCAAAAGATCTAAGCTTCCAAAAAGGATCATTATTTTTAGTCTAAAGAAATCCCTTTATTATTTCCTGTTGTATGGATGCTAACATTTGTTCTTTTGGCTTAAGTTTTTTTGACTATCAGGGCTCTTTTTGGATTCCAAATGAAGTGTAGAATTATTTTTTCTAGATCTCTGAAATATGATGTTGTTATTTTGATGGTGATTGTGTTGAGTCTGTAAATAACTTCGGGCTGTATGGACATTTTAACAATGTTGATTCTACGAATCCATGAGCATGATATGTTTTTCCATTTGTTTTTGTCAATTGATTTCTTTCCTTAGTGTTTCATAGTTCTCCTTGTAGAGATCTTTCTCTTTGGCTAAGTATATTCTTAAGTATTTTATATTCTTTGTGGCTATTGTCAATAGTATTGAGTCTTTGATTTTACTCCCAGATTGATTGTTATTAGCTTATAGAAATGTTACTGTTCTGTGTACATTCATTTTGTACAGTGAAACTTTGCTGAATTTATTCATCAATTCTAAAAGTTTTTTGGTGTTGTCTTTGGGATTTTCTAGATACAAGATCATATTGTTAGAGAAAATCAATAATTTGATCTCCTCTATCCCAATTTGGATACCCTTTATTTCTTTCTCTTGCATGATAGTTCTGGCTAGGACTTCAATACTATGTTAAATAGAAGTGGTGAAAATGAGTATCCTTGTTTTGTTCCAATTCTTAGGGTGAATATTTTCAACTTTTCTCCACTCAGTATGATGTTAACTATGGGTGTGTCATATACAGCTTTTATAATTTTAAGATATGTTCCTTCTATACCTAGTTTGTTGAGGGTTTTGTTTTTTAACCATAAAAGGATGTTGATTTTGTCAAATTATTCCTCTTCATCTATTGAGATAAACATCTGATTTTTGTTTTCACTTCTGTTTATGTGGTGAAATATATTTATTGATTTATGTATGTCAAACCAATCTCACAACCCCGGGATGAAGCCCACTTGGTCATAGTGATTTTTTCTTAAAGTTCCGTTGAATTCAGTATTCTAGTATTTTGTTGATGGTTTTTGTATCCATATTCATAAAGAACACTGGTCTATAGTTTCCATTTCTTGTTGTATCCTTTCCTGGTTTTGATATCAAGGTGATACTGTCTTCACAGAATGAGTTAGGGAGGGTTCCCTCCTGCATATTATGGAATAATTTTGGTAGGATGGATACCACCTTTTCTTTGTAGGTCTAGCAGAATTCAGCTGTGAATCCATCTGTTCTGGGGATTTTTGTTGATGGGAGACATTTTTTATTAGTGATTCAATCTTGTCACTTTGTAGTCTGTTCAGGAATTCTATTTCTTCCTGATTGAGTCTTGGGCAACTGTGTGTTTCTAGGTATTTGTCCAATCCATACATTTTATAATTTATGTGTTTAGAGATTTTCATAGTATTCACAGATAATTTTTTGCATTTCTGTGGTTATTAGTTGTAATACCTCCTTTTTCATTTCTGATTGAGTTTATTTAGGTCCTTTCTCCTATATTGTTGGTTAGTATCAAGACTACTGGTGGCTCATGCTTGTAATTCTAGCACTCTGGGAAGCCAAGGTAGGTGGATAGCTTGAGCTCAGGAGTTCAAGACCAGCCTGAGCAAGTGCCAGACCCCATGTCTACTAAAAATAGAAAAAACAAGCTGGGCATACTGGCAGATACCTATAGTCTCAGCTACTTAGGAGGCTGAGGCCCAAGAGTTCAAAGTTGCTGTGAGTTATGACACTAATGCGCTCTACACAGAGAAACAGAGTAAGACTCTGTTTCAAAAAAAAAAGAGAGAGTACTATTGATTTTGTTTATCATTTCCAAGAACCAACCTTTTGTTTCAATGATCCTTGGTGTTGTTTCTTTGGATTCCATTTCATTTAGTTTTGCTTGGGCCTTTGTTACTTCTTTTGTTCTACTGGCTTTGGGTTTGGTCTGCTCTTCCTCTTCTAGTTCCTTGAGATATGACATTAGTTTGTTAATTTATAATCTTTCTATTAATTTTCCCCTTAGGACTGCTTTTGCTGAATCTCATAAGATTTTTATAGTTTGTGTCCTTTTTGTCATTCAGTTCAAGGAATCTCGTTTTCCATCTTAATTTCATCATTGACCCAAGAATCATTCATCAGCATACTGTTTAATTTCCATGACTTTGTGTAGTTTTGAGTTTGTCTCCTGGAACTGATTTCTAGTTTTATTGTACTGTGGTCCGAGAAGATACATGGTATGATTTCAGTCTTTTTAATTTGTTGAGAACGTGTTTTGTGGCCTAAGGAGTAATCAATCTTGGGGAATGTCCCATGTGGTAATGAGAAGAATGCATATTCAGCAGTTTGGGGGTAATATGTTCTATAAATGTCTGTTTGGTCTATTCATTCTAGAGTCCTATTTCCTGCTTTGATAATCTTTCTAGCTCTGTCAGTAGAGGGCTTGAAGTCACCACTAATTATGATGTTACTACTTATTTCACTGCTCAGATCTAGTAGTCTTTGACTGATTAATCTGGGAGCTCTTATGCTAAGTGCATATGCATTTAGGATTGTTATATCTTCTTGTTGAATTGCTCCCTTTACCATTATATAATGACCATTTTTGTCTTTCTTTGCTATTGTTGACTTAAAGTCAGTTTTATCTGATATGAAATTGGCTACACCTACTCTCTTTCAGTTTCTATTTGCATGGAATATTCCTCCCACCCCTTCACCTTCAGTCCGTTTGAGTCCTTGTGGGTTACATGTATTTCCTGGAGACAACGATACTTGGGCCTGTATTTTCATTCATTCAACTAGCTTATGTCTTTAGAGAGGAGCATTCAGACCATTAATGTTGAATGACTAGATTGCTATGTGGGTTGCTGTTCTGTTCATGATGTTGAGCTTACCTTACTGTTTTGTTTTCCCTCTTGTGTTATCATTGTATAAGAGCTGTGAGTGTTAGCTTTGGGGAAATTTTACACTGGGGGGTATCTACTGTACTGATGCATGCATAATGCAGTTCTGAGTATTTCCTGCAGGGTAGATCTGGTCATGACAAATTGCCTCACTGATTGCTTGTCTGGAAGAGTTTTTACTTTTCCATTAATCATGAAATTTAGTTTTGCAAGATATAAAATTCTAGGCTAGCAGATGTTCTGTTTAAGAAGACTGAACATGGGGCTCCAACCCATTCTGGATAGTTAAGTCTCCACTGAAAAGACTGCAGTTAGCCTGGTGGGTTTTACTTTGTAGGTTACTTGTTGCTTTCCTCTTGCTGCTTGTAAAATTTTCTTCTTCATTTAGACTTTGGCCATGTTGATTACTATGTGTCTTGGAAATGTCCCATTTGCTATGAAACTTCCTGGTGCTCAATGACCACCTTGTATATGTATTTCTGAATCTCTGGTAATGCCAGGGAAATTTTACTCAATAATTTCCATTAGATTTCCATGCTTTTTGCTTTTCCTCTCTCTTCCTGAGGGATACCTATAATTCATATATTAGTTCCATTAGATTTCCATGCTTTTTGATTTTTCTCTCTCTATCCTGAGGGAAACCTATAATTCATATATTAGTTCACTTCACATAGTCCCAAATTCCTGTAAATGATTCTTCAGTCTTCTTTATTCTCTTTAGCATCTTTAAATGACTGGGTTATTATGAAAGCCTTATAAGGACTGAGATTCTTTCTTCTGCTTGGTTTAGTCTGCTGTTGAAGCTTTTTGTGGTGTTTTGAAATTCTCTACATGATTCTTTCGTTTCTTTAAGTTTTATTATATCCTTTCTTATGTTGTCTAGCTATTTAACAAATTTAAATTTTTTCCTTGATATCTTGAAATTTTTTTTGGCTTCTTTTTCTGGTTATCAACTTTCTCTTCAACTCCATTCATTCTATTGACCATCAATATTCAGAATTCTATTTCTTTCATTTTGGTTGGAGCCCACTTCTGCAGCTCCATGTGATACCTTGGGGATGCTGAGGCATTTCAGTTCTTTCATGTTGCCAGAGATCTATGGCTGGTTTCTCCTCATCTGAATCTTCTTCTCTCAGCTCAGGACTAATAAGTTTGCAGGGCAGGTATTCTCCTTTCCTGGTAACTGTCCTATCTAGTGGAAAACAGGGGAAGTCTCTAGATGGTGCTTTCATGTCCTATTCTGAAATGTTAACTTGGTAGGAGAGGGGTGGACGCACTGAGAGAGATTGGTGTTTTGGCTCCCACCACATAAAGCCAATACATATATTGGGTCATGTTTCTCAATCTACTTTGTCATTTATGTCTTTTAATTGCCATCTAGACCATTTATATTTATTATAATTATTGATTATTTAGGGTTTAAATATGTACTTTAATTTTGTTCTTTGTGTTTGTTTCCTGTTTCTTATTGGGGGTATGTACGTTTCCTGCATTGCTATGCATTAATTGAACATTTTTTAGGATTCCAATTTAGTTCATTATATATGAAATTTTGAGGTAATCCATCTGTTTAAATATAACTATATACCCAGGGTGCCAAAAAAAATGTATACACATTTTAAGAGATATTACCTATGTATTACTTTTCATTCAGTGTAATCAGCAGTGTCTGGACACTGATGGTAACCACTTGGAGCACCTCTTGTTAATTGCAGAAGTCAGATGTGACTTGTATTTATCATGCTAAATTTGCCTATTGCAAGCTCTCCTTATGGTTACAAAATGGCTAAACAGTTCTGGGTCTATGTAGAACCAATAATATGCATGTATTCACCACAAAAATTATATTTCATCCTATGCATTTAATCAGTAAATTTTCTGATTTACTGAAGAAATATTTCACAATTGTTCCTCAGTAGACAAATATATTAAGTAAAATTGCATTAAATGTATTCTCTAATAAATCACAAGAAATGATTTTGCCTGAATGCACTGCTATATACACAGAGTGGAATACCCAAACAAAAATTAATTCAGTTACAAAACAGGGAGAATCAAATGACAGACTCTGCATACCTTGCCTATCTTTGCATTAGATTCCTTCATTTCTTTTAATTTTTTTTTTTTTTGAGACAGAGTCTCACTCTATTATCCTGAGTAGTGGCATCATAGCTCACAGAAACCTTAAACTCTTGGGCTCAAGGAATCCTTTTGCTTCAGCTTACCAAGTAGCTGGACTACAGGCATGTGCCACAGTGCTTGGCTTGTTTTTCTTCTTTCTATTTTTAGTAGAGACCAGGTCTCACTTTTCCTCAGGCAGGTCTCAAACTCCTGAGCTCAAGCAATTCACCTGTCTCAGCCTCCTAAATTGCTCTTTCAACATTTTGATTTATAAGGTCATATTACAAGAAAAGTGTTATGTTTAAGGTTTGTCATGTTTATTCCCATCCCCTCTCCATTGATTTTGACCCCACTTTGGCTAAAAAATTGTAAAATTACTTCAGTCTGCCCTGACTCCAAGCCCAGAGCAAATTATTATCATGATAAAATTATCCATAACAAGCTGGATACAGTGGCTCACACCCGTAATCCCAGCTACTCAAGAGGGTGCAGTAGGAGGATCACTGAGTCAAGGTTACAGAGAGCTATGATAGTGCCACTGCATTCCAGCCTGCACAACAGAGGAAGAAAACATCTCAAAAAAATAATTATCTATAACATCTTACAATATTAAAAATTTAGAAACTAGTTAACTAACATTGGAATCATATTACTGCCTGAATTGTAGACCTTATTCAAATTACACCAATTTTTCCAATATTGTTGAGAAACAGTTCTAAAAGCTTATATAGGATCCTACAAGTACAATAGAACCTCCATAGTTGACCACCTCCCTAAAAGTACCATCTCAAATTGACCTAATTTTCATAGACAGAATAAGCACCACATGTACATAGCAGTACAGTAGGCCTAGTTCCTTATGTTGACCACCTCCGTATGTTGACCAGTTTGTTATAGTCTCTTAGGTGGTCAAGTTAAAGAGCTCCTGCTATAGCTATTTTAGCTTCCTCTAATTTGTTTCTTAGGCTTTCCTTGTGTTTCATGATTTTGATACATCTAAAGAGTACTGGCTAGTTATTTCATATAATGACCCTCATTTAGATTTATCTGATATTTTCTCATGGTTAGAATAAAGTTACACGATTTTGGCCAGACTATCACAGAAATTATAGTGTTCCTGTAGGCGCATAATACCAAGGGATTTAAATACAAATATGTCAGGCTTGGCGCCTATAGTACAGTGATTATAGAGCCAGCCATATACACCAAGGGTGGCGGGTTTGAACCCAGCCCAAGCCAACTAAACAACTGCAACAAAAAACAGCCGGGTGTTGTGGCAGATGCCTGTACTCCCAGTTACTTGGGAGGCTGAGGCAAGAGAATTGCTTAAGGTCAAGAGTTGGAGGATGCTGTGAGCTGTGATGCCACAGCACTCTACTGAGGGTGACATAGTGAGAGTCTGTCTCAAAAATAAAAAAAAAATAAAAATAAATAAATACTGATGTCTATTACCCATCGATATCAACCTTGATTAGTTGGTTAAGGTTATATCTACTGTGTTTCTAAGCTATAAAAGTACTGTATGTCCCTTCATAAGTAAATAAACACAAAATATAATTTTAGACCACACAAATATATTTCATTCTGAATTTTGAGCCACTTATTTTACCATCCTTCAGAAGATGCTAAATTATTATTTTCAGATTGATATGAGGGTATAAATGTTTAGGTTTCATTGTTTTCATTTCTAAGGTAAAGTTCAAGTTTAGTTGAGATCTTCACCCAGCAGGCATGCTGCACAACCTCATATTGTGCACATTAGGTAAGATTCTGCCAATCACTCGCTCTCTTCCTCCCCCCTCATTTCTCCATCCTTTCCCTTCTGTCTCACTAGACTATAATTGTGTTTTTCTTTAGTATGGGCATGTAGTTGTTTATATATTGGTTTCATATTAGTATTGAGTACATTGGATCTGTTTTTTTCCATTCTATGACACTTTACTAAGAAGAATGTGTTTCAGCTCCATCCTGGTAAACACAAAAGATGTAAAGTCTCCATCTTTTCTTATGGCTAAATAGTACTCCATGGTATACATATACCACAGTTTATTAATCCATTCATGGGCTGATGGCACTTGAGTTGATTCCACATCTTGACAATTATGAATTGAGTTGCAATAAACATTCTAGTGCAAATGTCCTTGTGGTAAAATGATTTTTTTCTTCTAGGTAATAGCTAGTAATGGGATTGTGCAATGAAATAGAATGTCCACTTTTAATTTTTTGAGAATTCTCCATACTTCCATAGAAGCTGTATTAGTTTGTAATTTCACCAGCAGTGTAAAAGTGTTCCCCTCTTTGCACATCCACACCAGCATCTACAAATTC
Source organism: Perodicticus potto (assembly GCA_963574655.1). NCBI lineage: Eukaryota > Metazoa > Chordata > Mammalia > Primates > Lorisidae > Perodicticus > Perodicticus potto. Next base: position 22,413 of record CAUYRH010132045.1, read on the forward strand.
GAGATTCTCTGATGTGGGCTAATCTCATTGGAGTTAGGTAATACCTCAGAGTGGTTTCGATATGCATTTCTCTGATGATTAGAGATGATGTGCATTTTTTCATGTTTTTGGTGGCCATTCGTCTGTCATTTTCAGTGAAATTTCTACTCAAGTCTCTTGCCCACTTACAAATGGGGTTTGCTCTTTTCTTATTAACTTGAATTCCCTGTAGATTCTAATTATCATCCTGTTGTCAGATTTATAGCATGCAAATATCTTCTCCCATTCTGAAAGCTGTCTGTTTGATTTAATTATGGTACCCCTTGGCTGTGCAGAGCTTTTTAGCTTAATCATGTCCCATTTATTTATTTTTGGTGTTGCTGCAATTGCCAAGGAGATTTTCTTCATAAAACCCTGTCTCAGGCCAATTTTTTCAAGAGGGTTTCCCACACCGTAGAAGATGATAAATTGCTACTGTATGTCTACAAATTTTTGCTGAGGGTATTTCTCAAAAGACAACTTTGTTCTGTATCATTCCAATTTTATTGTAAGTGCTGCCAAAGCAAGCACAACAACTTTTCTTCTGTATTTATTAGGTGTATACTTCTATAAGGAAGAATTATCCATTCTCTCTCATATGTTTGATTATAATTTTATATCAATATGGATTCATGGATATTATTTTATTCTACAGGTTAAAATATGAAACTATCTTCTTACATTAAACCTTATAAAAAGAGGAGAGAGGGGGAAGACAGCTGACTGGAGCCAGCTTTCAACAGAAGCTCCCATCCAGAGGGAGAGATAATGGCCAGAAAGAATTCAATAAAGCTGAAGGTTGGGAGCTGAGACGAGAGAGAAGATTGATAACTGCACGTCATCCATGCAGAGGTAAGCTGTGACTCCAAGGAAGCAAATTTCAAGTACAAAACCCATCCAAAAGAGGACAAGTGTCTGTCCCCTCCCACAAGAGACTGGTTTGCTATGTGATCTCTACAAGCAAGCAGTGAACTGAAGACCTCTTCTCTCACCACACAGGGGAGTTGCTGGAGGCTGGGACCCCTTCTCCAGAAAAACCGTGCTGTAAGCCTAGGCGTTTTCTAGCCTGGCATGAAAGTTGAACAAATACTTTTTCTGCCATTTTGAACTCCCAGTCCACCCTTCCCCACTCACCTGGCAGTCTAGAAGCCCAATCACTGCAGAGACCAGAATGTCCACAATTCTTTGCTATGACTAGGCATTGCACAGATCACAGCAGGACAGCTGCGCTAAAACAGTGAATCCAGTAGCACTGCAGAAAGGCCCACTAGGAGGGTTTCTGACCTGGCTCTGCAAAAATGCAAATCAGTGGTGGGCGGGCAGGGCATGCGAAGCCGAGTGGTGGTCGGAGGTTTGGGAACCTGTGCAGAGGCTTAGGAACCCATGAAGAGGTGGCAGAACCATGCGGAGGCACTTGCCATGTAGCATCAGTGATAATAGAGCAATCCCGCCAGGGTCAAATTTTGGAGATACACCTCCCTAATTCTGTGAGCTGCCAGAGGGAGCCAGACCTCATCTTGCAGGGGTACCAGAGGAACAGTGCAGCTGGGCCAGAGGCACGTTCTCTGAGGGAGAAAAACATTTGTTGCTTTGCTAACCTGTGGCTTGGAACAAACTCAGGTGTAACACTCCCCAGTTTCCACTGAGGGTGCGAAAAATCAGGCTTCAGCTCCCCCTGCTGGCTGGTGGCTGAGTGTAGCGGCTGGGCTGAGGAGGCACTGACTCCCCTTTGATTCTGGCTGGCGCAAATCCCTGGCATATTTTCTCATTGGAGGGAATTGGGCCACAGCCCCACACAGCTACCAGAGACTAGGTGTGGCAGGGGTGCAAGGTGAAGGAGGCACCCCCCCCCCCCAGAATAACTCTTTTGCTGGGCTGGCCATTCTGACTCCACGGAGTAACAGAGTAAGTCACATTTGAGATGCCAGTGGACCACCGTTATCTCATTTCTGGAGACCTTTTGAGCTCTCTCATTTGATCTGCATTTGTGCTGACCATGACAATTGGTTTGGAACTCTTGACCTGTGCAGATCACCTGGGGAACCTCCAAGGTTGTGCCTTGGATGTGTTGTAGTGGGAGGGTCTGATTCTTCTCTTCCAGTTGTTGCCCGTGGGGGGCAGGGTGTCTTAGTTGCTTGCATTTCCCCACAGCTGAGATTGCAGCCCAAAGCCACAGATTCACTAGGATTGGATAAAGACTAGCTGAATACAAGACAGAGCCACCTAGCCCCATCACACCAAGCAGGTCCCCAGAGTCTCAGGCTGCAGTACTGAACAGGACCTTTGTAAAGCTGTAGGGGAAAAGCCACTGTCACCATTCCTAGCTCATTGGTAAAGAGCTGGTTAATTACCAGGAGCCCTCAATCCAATTTCACCTTATCAGCTTCTCTAATCAAATTGTGAAAAATAATCACGGGGCAGAATCAGCGGAAAAACTCTGGCAACACAAATAATCAGAGTAGATCAACTTCCCCAAGGAATGACAAAGGAGACACAACAAAGATCCCATTCATAAACAAATGGCTGAGATGTCAGAAATCAAGTTCAGAATTTCGATGGTGAATCAGATTAACAGAATGGAAGTAAAGTTGGAATTAGAAATTCAAGGAGTAATTCAAAAGTGGTCTCAAATGAATTCAAAGACAAAATCTCCAGAGATTTACTCATAATGAAGAAAAAAATTGCAGCTCTCAAAGATCTGAGAAATACAGTAATGGAATGGAACAGGGAGAAGGAAGGATCTCTGACATTGAAGATAAAACTTTTGAAGGCTCCCTAATGCTCAAAGAGGCAGAGAAGTGGAGAGCAAAAATGGATCATTCCCTGAGAGAGTTGTGGGACCACTCCAAAAGAGCAAATATTCGCCTTATAGAAATTCCTGAAGGAGAAGAGGATGTTCCTAAAGACACAGATGGTCTACTCCAATATATAATCAAGAACTTCCCAAGCATGGCAAGAGATACTGAAATTCAGATAGCAGACAGTTTCAGAACCCCAGCACAACTCAATCCAATAAAGCGTCTCCTAGACATATCGTAATCAACTTTGCCAAAGTTAATAAGAAGGATAAAATTCTGCAAGCAGCCAGATGTAAGAAAATCATAACCTACAAGGGAAGAATATTATAATGACTGCAGATCTCTTGGCTAAAACTTTTCAAGCCAGAAGAGGATGGTCATCGACCTTCACTCTCCTTAAATAAAAAAAATTTCATCCCAGGATTCTATATCCAGCTAAACTGAGTTTTATTTGTGATAGAGAAATCAAATACTTTAATGACAGGTACATGTAGAAGAAATTTGCCATAACTGAACCAGCTGTCCAGGATATTCTCAGACCCATCCTCCACAAGGACCAGCACCATGCTCTACCACCAAAGTAAACTCACTTAGAAATTTTTGATCAAAACCCAACTTCCACAGTGCCAAAAGGATTAAAAACGTCCACTGGACTTTCGAATAACTTGACACCCAAGCACTACCAGGCTTATCAATTCTCTCAATTAATGTGAACGGTTTAAATTGTCCTCTAAAGAGGCAGAGGTTGGTTGACTAGATACATAATCTCAGACCAGATATCTGCTCAATACAAGAATCTCATCTTACCCTAAAGGATAAAAATAGACTCAGGGTGAAGGGATGGATATCTGTAATTCAGGAAAATGGAAATCATTAAAAAATAGGGATTACAATTTTATTTGCAGATACAATAGGCTTTAAACCAACAAAGATAAGGAAAGATAAGGATGGTCACTTCATATTTGTCAAGGAAAACACTCAACATGGAGAGATTTCAATTATTAACATTTACATGCCCAATCAGAATGCTCCTCAATTTATAAAGGAGACCCTTACAGACATGAACAATTTGATAGCTTCCAGCACCATAATAGTTGGAGATTTTAACACCCCTTTGATAGTGGTGGATAGATCCTCCACAAATAAACTAAGAATATTGGACTTAAACTTGACCCTACAAAAAATGGACTTAACAGATATCTGTAGAACATTTCATCCTAACAAAATTAAATACACATTCTTCTCATTGGCCCAGGGAACATACTCCAAAATTGACCACATCTTAGGTTACAAGTCTAACCTCAGTAAATTTAAAAGAATAGAAATAATTACTTGTATTTTCTGGGACCAGCACAGAATAAAAATTGAACTCAACAACAACAGGAATCTTCATACTCATACAAAGACATGGAAACTAAATAACCTTATGCTGAATGATAGCTGGGTCATAGATGAGATTAAGAAGGAAATTACCAAATTTTTGGAACAAAATGATAATGAAGACACGAATTATCAGAACCTGTGGGATATTGCAAAGGCAGTCCTAAGAGGGAAATTTATAGCGTTGCAAGCCTTCCTCAAGAGAATAGAAAGAGAGGAAGTCAACAACTTAATGGGACATCTTAAGTAACTGGAAAAGGAAAAACATTTCAACTGCAAATCCAGCAGAAGAAAAGAAATAACTAAAATTAGAGCAGAATTAAATGAAATTGAAAGCAAAAGAATCATTTAAAAGATCAACAAATCAAAAAGTTGGTTTTCTGAAAAGATTAACAAAATTGATAAACCTTTGGCTAACCTAACCAGAAACAGAAAAGTAAAATCCCTAATATCATCATTCAGAAATGACAAAGGCGAAATAACAACAGACACCTCAAAATTCAAAAATATTTAATGAATACTACAAAAAACTCTATTCTCAGAAATATGAAAATCTGAAGGAAATAGACCAATACTTGGAAGAACACCACCTTCCTATACTCAGCCAGAAAGAATTGGAAATATTGAATAGTTCTATATCAAGTACTGAAATAGCATCAGCTATAAGAAATCTCCCAGAAAAGAAAAGTCCAGGACCAGATGGCTTCACACCAGAATTCTACCAAACCTTTAAAGAGGAACTAATACCTATATTACTTAAACTTTTCCAAAACATCAAAAAAGAAGGAATACTTTCCAACACATTCTATGAAGCAAATATCATCCTGATCCCCAAACCAGGAAAAGACCCAATAAGGGAAAAAAATTATAGACAAATATCTTTAATAATAAAGATGCAAAAATATTCAATAAGATTCTAATAAATAGGCTCAGTGCCCGAGGCTCAAGCAACTTAGGCGCCAGTCACATACACCAGAACTGGCAGGTTTGAATCCAGCCTGGGCCTGCCGAACAATGACAACTACAACCAAAAAATAGCTGGGTGTGGTGGTGGGCACCTGCAGTCCCAGCTACTTGGGAGGCTGATTGCTTAAGCCCAGGAGTTGGAGGTTGCCGTGAGCTGTGATGCCATGGCACTCTACCCAGGCCAACAGCTTGAG
>CAUYRH010132046.1:0-16544 GCA_963574655.1 Perodicticus potto
ATAATTGCTAAGTCATGGAAGAAGCCCAAGTGCCCATCAACCCACGAATGGATTAATAAATTGTGGTACATGTACCATTGAATATTACACAGCCTTAAAGAAAGATGGAGACTTTACCTCTTTCATGTTTACATGGATGGAGCTTGAACTTGTTCTTCTTAGAAAAGTATCTCAGGAATGGAAGAAAAAGTATCCAATGTACTCAGCCCTATTATGAAGCTAATTTATAGGTTTCATATGAAGGTTATAACCCAACTATAGCACAAGAATATGGGGAAAAGAGCAAGGGAGGGGAGGGGAGAGGTTGGGGTGGAGGGAGGGTAATTGATGGGGCCACACCTATGGTGCATCTTGGAAGGGTACAGGTGAAACTTACTAAATGCAAAATACAAATGTCTTCATATAATAACAAGAAAATGCCCTGAAGGCTATGTTAAACAGTTTGATGAAAATATTTCCGATTGTATATGAAGCTAGTACATTGTACCCCTTGATTTCACTAATGTATTGCAGCTATTATTAAATAAATAAATAAATAAATAAATAAAATTGTAGTATATGTATACCATGTAATACTATGCAGCATTAGAAATAGATGGAGACTTTACCTTTTTTATGTTTACATGGATGGAGCTGGAAAATATTCTTCTTAGTAAAGGATCTCAGGAATGGGATGGGAGATATTTTTATTTCAAAATATTAAGGGGGTTCAACTGTTTTTGTTACATAGATACATTATATAATCCAGAAGTGAGGTATTTTAGTGTTTTCATCACCAGGGTAATAGTCATTATACCTGTTAGGTATAGGTAAGTTTATATATATCACTCCCTTTCCATCCTTCACCTGCTTGGTTTCTTTCTTTCTTTTTTTTTTAGAGTCTTAAATATGTTTTTAATAAATGCCAGTCAATACTCAGTCTACTCAGATTATCATTACTGCTATTATGATGCATATTGTTTTTGCACTTCTAAATTTCACACGTTTATTGTAAAGCAAGTACAATTGCAATATTTGACATTAACATCTATTTTATAGTTTGCTATTAAATATTATTTTCTGAATTATTTGTAGTTGTTCTTCATACTTCATCACATTCATGTGATAAACAAAGCAAAATTGATTGTCCTTGTTTTACAGGTGGGATGAGCTAAGCTTCGACGATGGCTTCTTTAGTCTTTTCCATTCTCTGGCTGCTGTATCCTTCCATTGCCCATTGGAAATGGTGGAATTCCCACCCTCTTTTGCCATCAGAGGTCATGCCATTCTGAATAATTTACTTCATGGGAGTTGAATTTTCACAAAATAGAATGGTAAATGCACAGATACGTCATAGCTAACTGTGGCTTTTTTTTTATTATTCTTTTTTATTTTTACATATATATGTTTATTAGGTTTCACCTGCTTGGTTTCAAATGTCATTTATATCTCTTTGGGCTCATGTGTTCCCATTATTTATCTCCCATTTAATTAGTGAGAACATGTAGTGTTTGTTTTTCTATTCCTGAGATACTTCACTCAAGTTAATCTTCTATAGAAGTTGCTGCTAAAAAAGACATTATTTCATCGCTTTTTATGGCTGAAAAGTACTCCATGGTGTGTGTGTGAGGTTGTGCATATACATATAATATTTTCTTTATTGACTCATGAATTGATGAGCACTTAAATGGTTTCATATCTTTGCAAGTGTGAATTTTCTTGTGATAAATATTTGAGAGAAGGTGTCTTTTTTATAAAATGACTTATTTTCCATTGGGTATATACACAGTAATGGTATTTCTGGATTAAATGATAGGTCAACTTTTGCTCTTTTGAATAATTTCCATACTGTTTTCCATGGGTATTGTACTAATTATAATAATTTGCAAACCCAACAAAAGCATATGAGCATTCATTTTTTTTTTTTCTATTCATCCACACCAGTATCTTTTTTTTTTTTTTTAAATAATGGCCACTTTGACTGGGTATCATATTGTTCTTTTATTAACTTACATTTTCCTGATGATTAATGATGGTGAACATTTTTTCATATGTTTGTTCACCATTTGTCTACCTTCTTTTGAAAAAAAGTTCTGTTCATGTCTTTTACCTAATTTTTGATGGGGCTATTTGGTTTTTAGTTCTTGGTTCTTAGTCTGGATACTAGTCCTTTGTTGAATGTATAGTTTGCAAATATTCCTCACACTCCGTAGGTTGCCTATTTCCTGTGTTGATTATTTTCTTTGCTGTGCAGAAGTGTTTTAATTTAATGAAGTCTCTTTTTATTTCTGTTGCTGCTTTATGTGACTATGGGATCTTAGTCGTAAATTCTTTGCCTAAAATAATGTATAGAAAACTCTTTCCTATGTTTTCCTGTACAATTTCTATGGTTCCCTACACTTAAATTTATGTTTTTTATCCATCTTAATTAATTTTGCACATGATGAGAGATGGGATTCTCTCTTTTTCTTCTGGAATTTCTCAGAATCATTTATTGAATAGGGTTTTCTTCCCTCAATGTACATTTTTGTCTTCTTTGTCAAAGATCAATTAGTCATAACTATATGGTCTTATTTCTTGACTCTCTAGCCTCTTCCATTGGTCTACTTTTATAACAGTACCACAATGTGTTGGTAATGATAGTCTTATAGTATATTTTTGCGTCAGATAATGTGATGCCTCCAGACGTGATATTTACCTAATATCATGCTTTGGGTATCGGTTTGGGTATTTGGGCTCCTTTATGGTTCCAAATGAAAATTAGGATCATTTTTTTCTAGATGTGTGAAATATGACATTGGTATTTTAATGAAAATTTCATTGACCTGTAAATCACTTTGAGCAGTACGGACAGCTTAATAGTACAGATTCTGCCAATCTATGAAAACAGAGGTTTTCCATTTGCTTATGTAATATATGACACTTTTAATCAGAGTTTTACGATTCTCCTTCTAGAGATTTTTTAACTTTTTGGTTCAGTATATCCCTAGGTATTAGGTATTTTATTTTCTTTACAACTATTATAAATGATATTGATTTCTTGATTTGACTCTCAGCTTGAATATCATTAGTATATAAAAGTGCTGCTTATTTGTGTTCATTGATTTTGTAACTTGGCACTTTGCTGAATCCATTTACTAATTGTAGCAGTCTTTTGGTGGAGTATTTAGGGTTTTTTAAATATAATATCATATCCTTAGCAAACAAGGATAGTTTGACCTCCTCTTTCCTGATTCTAATTACCTTTACTTCTTTCACTTACCCTATTGCTCTGGCTAGAGTTTGCAGTATTGTGTTAAATAGAAAGGGTGAAAGTGGGCATCGTTGTCTTGTTCCAGTTCTTAGAATGTGTTCATTTTTTTTTTCCATTCAGTATGATATTGACTGCATTTGTCATACATGACTGTTATTACTTCAAGATATGTTTCTTCTATGCCTACTTTGTTGAGGGTTTTATCATGCATGAGTGCTGAATTTTATCAAATTACTTTTCTGCATCTACTGAGATCATCATATGGTCTTTGCTCTCATTTATTTTTATGTGGTGATGCAAATTTATTGATTTGTGTATGTTGAACTATACGTGCATCTCTAAGATGAAACTCACTTAATCACAGTTGATTATTTTATTTTAGTTTAGCACCATTTATTAAGTGGTTTCAGCTGATGCTGTAGCTGTTGTGTGTCAGCTTTTTATTAAAACAAAATTCTCTTACAATTCCTCTTGTGCAGGACTGAAGACTCTTCCAGGTAGTATGCCAACAGAAAAAGAGATTCTGATGATGCCAGCTTCAATGATGATGCCATCCAGAGAGGGAGAGGATCATGGTACATTCAACCATGGCTTCCAGAAGTTTTGAAAAAGGAGCTTTGGTGGGGCCCAGCCTGCCTGGCATTTTGATGCTGTTGGTGTGAGTTCTGTATTCCATGATGATGTTGGGAGGTAGGTTAAGCACTTGCCAAAAAGTATGCCAATTTGGGCTGTTGTTGCTTGGTTGCTGTAAGTCTTAATTCCATACAGAAATAATGTCTTCCTGAAAGCAGACAGACACCACAGGCCCAGAGATCTCTTCTCCCACCATGAATTGTTCCCCCAACAAGGCCAAGATGAGATTCTCCCACCAATGGGAGGCCAAGCCTTCTCAAAGCCAAATAATCCACTTGCCACCATTTTTATTTGCATCATCCTCCCACATGGGTTTTATTCCTTCTTTGAAGATGTAGAAGTCACTGTGACCTGTCAGGTTCATGGGAAGTACCAGGGGATCTTTTTTGTGGCTATAAAACCTCCAGAACTGTTACACAGAGGCAAAAGTGCCAATCTATTTGAGATTCTGTTCATAGCTCTGTGAGCTGGTAGGATGGCTAAGGGTTATTTTGGAGTGCCAGAAAGTGAAGTTGTACTATAAAGGGTGCTCTGATGGTCCAGGGACAATAGCCTTCTTTTTGTTGCTATTATGATTCTTGTCTCATTCTGTTTTTTCCTTCTCACTATCTTTCTGTGTGCTGTTTTCTTCAGTCTGATCATAGTCCCCTTTGTCAACATCTTTCAAGGTATCAAACTTGTTGTTCATCCTCTTACTGCCACTGTTACCTGGATTATCTTTTTGATATGTAACTGAATTTGGTTTGGTAGTATTTTATGGGGGGAGTTTTTGCATCTATGTTTATAAGTTTAATTGGTCTGTAGTTTTCTTTTCTTGAGTCTTTTCCTCCGTTTTGGTATTAAGGTGATACTGGCTTCAGAGAATGAGTTACAGAGAATTCTGTCTTTTCGGATGATATAATAATTTCTATAGCATAGGCACTATTTATTTTTTGCATGTTTTATAGAATTTATCTGTGAATCCTTCTGGATGGTACTTTATTTTTTTCTTCTCAAGAGATAGTATTTCATTGCTAAATATCCTTGCTCATTAGTGGTCTGTTTAGGATCTCTATTTCTACTTTATTCAGGGTTTGGAGGTTATGAGTATCTAGGAATTTATTTATTTACTCTTTGTTTTCTAGTTTCTGTGTGCAGAGTTCCTGCCACATTCACAGATGATATTTTGTATTTCTGTGGTATTAGTTGTAGTATGTCCCTTTTCATATCTGACTCAAATTATTTAAGTCCTTTGTCATTTATTTATGGTTAATCTACCTAGTGACTATGAATGTTGTTTACCTTTTCAAAGAACCAACGTTTTATTTCATTGATGCTTTGTAATTTTTTGTTTGTTCCCATGTAGTTTAGTTATACTCTGACCTTAGTATTTTCTTTTCATTTGCTGGCTTTGGGTTTGGTTTGTTCTTCTTTTTCTAGTTACTTTACATGTGATCACAAATTGATAATTTGTGATCTTTCTGTCATCTCGATATACTTATGTAAACCTTATAAATTCTCACCTTAGCACTCCAGTTTCCATATCACTACATTTTTGAAATTTCTGTCCCCTTTGTCTTTCAATTGAAATAATTCTTTAATTTTCTTCTGAATGTCATATTTCACCCAAGAATCATTCAGTAATAGGTAGTTTGATTTCCCTGACTTTGTGTAGATTTGAGTTTCTCTGGGAATTTATTTCTAGTTTTATTCCAGTGTAGTCTAAGAAGATACATGGTTTCTTCTGATTTTTGAATTTGTTGAGACTTAAGATGTGGCTTAAGATATAATCAATCTTGGAAAATGTCCCATACGCTGAAGAGAGAAATTTATATTCTGTGCTTTTAGAGGAGAAATGCTATGTAAATGATTTTTAGGTCCTATTGTTCTAGTGTCCTATTTAAGTCCAGTGTTTCTTTGTTGATTTTCTGAATCAAGGATCTGTCCAGATTTTCCAATGGGATGTTGGATCCCCAGCTTTTATGATGCTACTATTTCTTTTTCCTTTTTAATGGCTTATCCCAGTAGAATTAGTTTTATGAATATGGGACTTGATTTGATATTCACTCTATTTATCAATATATAACAGTCATATTTGTCATTTTTACTATTTTTGACTTAACATTTATTTTATCTGATATAAGAATGGCTATACTTGCTCACTTTTGGATTCCATTTATGTGGAACATTTTTTTCCATCTCTTTACTTTGAGTTGGTGAGATTCCTGGTGAGTGATGAATTTCCTGAAGATAGCATATAATTGGGTTGTGATTTTTATCCATTCAGCCAGTCTGTGTCTTACATGAATCATTAAAATCATTCATGTTCAGCATTTATATTGATATATGAAATAGTGTTCTGTGCATCATGTCAAATTATAGTTTATTGGTTTTTGCTATTGTTTTATAAGAGCCACAAGCTTTAATTTGGAGGTGATTTTACATGAGTTGACATCTGTTGTTCTACTCAGTGAACACTGAACTTTTAATCATTTCCTGTAGGACAAGTTTAATAGTAAAAAATTATTTTCCCTTACTGTTTGCTTTAATTTTGCAGAATACAAAATTCTTGGCTGGCAATTCTTTTTAAGAAGGCTAAAATTGGTGTCATAATCCGTTTTGATTTGTAAGGTCTCTAATGAGAAGTTTACTTTTAACCTGATTAGTTTAAATAACCTTTGTAGGTTAGTTGCTGCTTTTGTCCTGCCAGTTGCCACTTGTAGAATTTTCTTCTTCCTTTTGACTTAGTCCAGGTTTGACAATGTATCTTGGATTGATGCTATTTGTTATAAATCCCCTAGGGCATTAGATGGTGTATTAGTGTCCTGTTATTTAATACTGATCTGGCAATAGAGGGGCAGATGCACTTAGATCCTGCAATATAGCTGTTGTGCTTTTTCCCATTTCCATGTGTTTGTCACAATACAATCTGGGGCTGGAGGATCCTCATACAGAGCATTGGGTTGATCCTTAGGAAGCGTTTGGAATCTTGAGGGGGGAACTGTGTGAGTCTCCCTCCATGGAGGCATGTGTTGTGGAAGACTGCTCTGCCCAGATATCCCCACAGTGGTGGCAGTGGTTTCTGGCAAAGCTATATAGGTTGTGGCTATGGATTTCAGGGTGGTGGGCATGTAATCCATCCTGGTCCAGCTACTGTGGTGCCTTGTGTCAGAAGGGTGGCTTGTGGCTAGTCTGTATGTGATTGAGCACAGGACCATGATAGCATCAGATTACTGACCTGCCCTGGTAGAACTAACCCACCCAGGAAGGATCTCTTTCCTAGGAAGCATGTCCTGCCCAGGAAATAGTGAATGGACCAACCCCAGCCTCCTTAACCTTTTCCCACCCACCTGTCCAGGTAAAACTAACCCACCCAGGAAGAATCAACTATATATCCCTCCCAGGCAGTGGTGGACAGACAAATCCTGGCCTCCCTAACCCTTTAAATCCTGGTCAACCATATTCTATGTATGGATTTCGTCCCAGTCAAGAATCTCATCCCACCTGCACCCAGGTGGAATAAAAGCCATTTGATTGCACATAACCGGGACTCTGTATTCCTTTCATCTCATGCCTTAGAATAATCTTTTATCTTTGTGTCTGGAACCTTTCAGACCACAGTCCTGGAACCGAGCGGCATGGAATACCAAAAGGGCCAAGGTCTGCTGGGGGGGATGCGGGACCATGGGGGATAAAGGTCTATTGGGTGTTGGGAGGAGCCACGGTGATAGGGTCCACTGGGCAGCACCTAGGGTGGCAGGGGCTGACCTATGAGGTGACTAGAGCTCTCTTTCCATGCATGTCCCATTGAGGCTATTGCCGTGGGAGTTTTCAGGTGACATCGGCACCTATTCTAAATTTCCCAGTGAGGGAGTGCTCAGCTCCCAGTCACAGGGCATATGACAACATCTTCCCTCCTTGCTTCCTTCCTGGTGCAGCAGGGACAATGTGGTGGCCATTCAGGGAATCCACTCCCTATCTAGACCAGATGCTCTTGTCTCAAGAGCTCAGAATTGTATCAGTTGTACCAACCCACAAATGGAAGCCAGCAGGGTGCCTGCTGTGCCAAATCTCCAGTCCACTGATACTGCATAGTATCCAACAAGTTCCCTTATCAGTCAGGGGCGTGCAGTGTTAAGTGGGCCCCCTTATGGCTTAAGTCATTGTACCCACAGGGTCATGAGGAGCTTTGAGATTCTCTTCTCTGATCTTTCCCCATGTTTTGATGTCTCTCCAAGGTAACTTCCTCTTTTGCCAAGTGGATCACCTTATTGTCTTCTCCTTTAATTTTACTGTCTCCTGTAATTTCTCTGATTACTTACAATATATTCTCCAAGAAGGTCCATCTGTAGGTGAACAGCTGCTTGCCACTTACAAAACTCTCCTTGAGAGTAGCATGTCTGAGCCGCTTCTAGTCTGTGATCATGGCCACCAATTTCCTGAGATATATCTTCTAGTTTGCTAATAAGTTCTTTAACTTTGTCTAAAATTATGTTTAGCACATTCTTTGACTTTTTTAACAGTTTCTTCAATGTTATAACCTTAATTTTGTTTGGTATACATATGTATTTTTGTTGTTTGCTCATTTTTCAATTTTATCTTGTGTTCTATAAAACAGTTTGTCTTTGTCTTTTTTGTGTTTCTATAACATAATATCTGAGATAGGGCAATTTATAAAGAAAATAGGTTTCTTTTATCTCACAGTTCTGCAAACTGACAATTTCAAGGGCATGGATCTGGCTTCTGGTGAGGGTTAGGCCCTTCACTCTGTGTCATAACGTGGCAGAGATATCAAAGGGGGACAATCCCAGGTATTGATCACTACCTCTATGTTTTCAAATTTCTGGGCATAGAGTTTTATGTGCTATTTAGTGACAATCATTTGTATTTGTCAGATTATACTATAAGTCTACAGTGATCAAAATAGCATGTTACTGGCAGAAAAATAGATGCACAGATCTATGGAACAGAATCAAGAACCTGGAGATGAAACCAGCCTCATATCACCATCTTATCTTTGACAAACCAAATAAAAGCTTACCCTAGGGAAAAGAATTCTTATATAATAAACTATATAGAGAAAACTGCATAGCCACATGTAAAAGACTGAATCTGATGCAACACCTCTCACCACTTATAAAAATTAACTCACACTGGATAAAAGATTTAAATATAAGGCATGAAAATTATAAAATCCCTAGAGAAAAGTGTGGGAAAAAACCTTAATCATGTCAGCCTTGGGAAAGCATTCATGAAGATATCATTGGCAACTGCAACAAGAACAAAAATAAATAAATGTGACCTGATCAAGTTAAAAAGCTTCTTCACAGCAAAGAACACAATCAACAAAACAAATAAACAATGTTTGGAATGAAAGATCTTCACATATTATGAATCAGATAAAGGGCTAAGGTCTAGAATATACAAATAACTCAATCAAATCAACAAGTAAAGTGCAAACACTCCTATCAATCAATGGGCAAGTGACATGAAAACAGATGAATGGCCAAGAAACACATGAAAAACTTCTCATCATGCCTAAGCACTAGAGAAATGCAAATCAAAACCACTTTGAGACATCACCTAACACCAATGAGAATAGCTTACATCACAACGTCCCAAAGCTGCAGATGTTGGCAGGGGTGTGGAGATACACTGATGCACTATTGGTGGGATTACAAACTGGCATAGCCTTTTTGGAAAGAAACATAGAGAATCCTCAAAGAACTAAAAGTAGACCTCCCATTTGTTCCTGCAATCTCATTACAAGGTATCTACCTAGAAGGAAAAGATAATTTAGCAAAAGGTCATTTGCACTTTAATGCTTTTAGCAGCTCTATTCACAATCACAAAGATGTGAAAACCACTTAAGTGCCCATCAACTCATGAGTGGTTTAACTAACTGTGGTATGTGTATACCATGGAATACTCTTCAGCCATAAAAACAGATGGAGATTTTGCATCTTTTGTATTTACCTAGATGTATTTGGAGAGTATTCTCCTAAGTATCTCAAGAATGGAGAAGCAAGCATCCCATTTACTTAATACTATGTTGAAAGTAGTAGATCAATAACTACAGGCTCACATGGGAGAAAAATAAATTAAAGAAGTGGGGAGGAGAGTGGGACAGGAATTCAATAAATTTGCCACATAACAGGTGCATTGTAGGGATATATGGCACACTTCCTGGGTGAAGGAACTCATCTACAACTCAGACTTTGGATTTTAACTTATAAACACAAATAATATAACCTGATCGTATGTACCCTCATCTCAACCCATAATAAAAAATGGGGGAACAGACCCATATGAAGGGGGATAGACATGATTGGGCATCCTTAATTTATAATAACTCACTCTTGAAAAAACTAATGCATTCCCACAAGAACAAACACTGTCTCACAGGGAGTTATTCACTTCATGAAAACAGTGCCAAGGCATTACTGAGATATTCATGCTCATAACCTAAACACTTGACTTCCAACACTTCCACATTGTAGATAAAATTTCAACCTGAATTTTGGTGAGGATAATCAAATCATATCCAAATGACAGTATTGTTCATATATAGTTATTTTATAATTTGTATGTGATTATTCCAGTAACTAAATGAAGTCTACTGGGATCTAAATCTGTTGTTTATTTACCTGTTGCACTTACTCTTAGTGATTTTATCTTTTTGTGTTTGGTCAACTTCTATGGTGAGCTCATATTTTATTGATCTTTATCTACGGGACAGCAAGATATTCAGATTGATGATGCTTTCCTCCACAGATTTATTTTTTGCTTTTGTGTTTGCAAGGGAATTTTGATAACCTAGGATCCCTTTAGCTCATTTTAGAGGGGATTTTAGCTTAATGTTTGTAGCCTCAAATTCAGAATCCTTGATTTATGCTGCCCAAAGTTGGTCTTTTTATTCATATCAGTGCTAATAACGGTATTTATCCTCATATATAAGGCATATTTGTACTTGCTCATTGCTAGATGCTCTGTTTCAGTATACCCTTTTCTGGAGAGCAGAGAGGGAACCTAAAAATTTCGTCTTACTTTCTGAGCCCAGCAATACATTAACTATGTTTTTTATTCAGGATATAATTAATGCATTGAAGAAAAGTCCCTCAATGTATTAAGTCTAGTATATGAGTAGACATTGTCTTCCTACTCATACCTTAACCCACTGAAGCCTGTCTTTCTGCTCTCACCTTTAATCTGAGACTTCTCTTACCAAAGTCACTTTAAAGTTTCATAATGCTAAATCTAACAGATATTTTAGTACTTTGCCTTCTCTCCACCCTTTACTATTTTTTAATTTCCTTGTAAATTCTGATATCACTCATCCCTTAAATGTTAATTTTCCCTGGGATTTTAACCTGAACCCTTTCCTCTTAAACCCACATAATTTCTATCAACAATCAGATTCCTTCTTGTGGTTCCAGATTCCAACTTGTGGTTCCAGCTTCCATCTAAATATTGATGATTACCAACACTGTGTCTCCATCCTAGACAAAAATTTATCTATTGAACTTCCTGCTCTATTTGAGTGTTCCATAGTTACTTTGTATTCAACATATCAAAAACTGAAGCTGTCTTCTTGTTCTCATACTCCTAATTACTTCCTTCTCCTTTGTTCTTGATCTAATATGCTCCCGAGAAACAAGGCCATCATTCATAGTCCTTCCTTCTCTTAAATATTCCACATTCAATAAACCACCAAGTCTGACTGTTTCTGGATCAATCTATTTTTCTTCAGCATCAGTGATACTACTCTAATATAGGTTAGTTACTTTTATTTCTTGCTTGGAGTATGGCAACAGCCTCTTAACTAATTTATATGCCTGTCCTCTTGAATCTTCTCCTTCCCACCACCCAATTCAGCCTCTGAACTGTATTAAGTAATCTTTCTAAAATACTATTGTGTTACTATTTCAGAAAAAACAAAACTAAACAATGATTGATTACAAGATAAAGTTAAAATTCTTTTCCCAAGGAGCTTCAAGATCTGGCCTCCATTATCCAGCTTCATCTCTGTCACACTACGTTCCCCTTCCCTGGCTGCCACAATACTCAAGAAATACCTTTTTCCTTGTGGTTTCACAAACATGCCCTTCAAATAGAAATGCCTCTGTACTTAGTCTTTACTTTCTCTATCTTCTTACTTGTCTTTCATTATTGGGTGAGATGCTTTCAGAACAGCCTTTATTTACCTTTATTAGTGTATATCTTATTTCAATGTAAATACCTTTTCTTTTATTTGTAATATTGTGAGCTCCTTGAGCATGGTTTATGCCATCAGGCATTCAACAAATGTTTTCAGGAAGAAGGAAAAACAAAGTTAACCTAAAACCTTAGCTTTATTTGTAACTTTCTTTTGCAAACTATACTGAGAAAAGACAAAATGAATGTGTAAGCAGTTCAAAGCTACCTGGCCAACTATCAATTCCAGTTATAGCTTAATGCATATATTTTAGTATAGTACATGTTAATCTCAGTCCATTGATGCTCTCCAGTTACCTACAAAGAGTTCAATAAACTTCATCTTAAGGCAACAAGAATACTAAAGCAATTATAATTTATAGCTCATGAAGCTTTTGTCAGTATTGGAAAGTAGCAGAGTCTTGGCAATTGTTTACTTAAAGAGCTCTGAATCTATCTTTTAGTTTCTATTTTTATTTCTTTGTTTTGAGTATGAAATGGATAAGGGTCATCAGAATAGTTTTGCATGGGTGGCGCCTGTGGCTCAAAGGAGTAGGGCACCAGCCCCATATGCTTGGAGGTGGTGGGTTCAAACCCAGCCCCAGCAAAAAACTGCAAAAAAAAAAAAAAAAAAAAAAAAATATATATATATATATATATATATATATATAGTTTCATTTATATGTAAAATATGTTCGTTCTAAAAATTAACATAATGGATTTTCTGGTAATGAATATTATTTCACTATGAAAATAAGGTAAGAATTTATATCTTAAGCAAGGAGAGAAAGGATGGGCAGGAAGATTTCAACCCTCTTGTTTCTACTTTTCAATTTATTTCTGCTCCTGCCATCTAGTGTTGTCTTTATTGTTTGCACTTTTTGTGTAATATTAACTAATACCCCTTTGTATATCTCAATGCCACCACAGAAAGGGATCTGGATATTCTGATTCCCCTGTCCAGTGTTCTTTCTACTTCACCATATGTAAAATTAAGTAGTACATAATCGTTACAGTTCCTCCCATGTGAAATAGCCTTTATAGTTTACAAAGTGAATTTACACACTTGTCATTCCAGAATATTGTTCCTAATAACAGCTTTTTCAATGATCCAACAAGTACAAATTCTCTAAAACAAGTAATCATAGAATATCGGAGGTAGAAAAGCCATTAGATCATAGATATCCAAATGACTTTCAAACCATCCTATTTTATATCCTAATGGGTCCCAGGGAAGTAAATTTGGGGTGGGGCTAGGTGTAATGGGACTTTATTGTCACCACCTTCCCCTCCCCTCACCATAGGCACACATTTATCTCCTAACATCTAAGTGCACCTTTATATTGCTTTTGTTTTGTCTATTTGGGTTCTCTTTGAGGGTTCTTTTTCTGTATAAGGTTTTGTCCAGAGCAAAGATTCTATTCCTTAAAGGCAAAAGCTGAAAATCCAATTTACGGAAGAGAAAACTGAGGCTCTAAACAGTTCAGTCATAAGTCATAGATCACACAATAAGTAGGAAAACAAGGACTAGAACCCAGTTCTCCCTGATTCTAAGTCCTTCACTAGCTTCTCAGACTATAGAGTTGCTTTTAATGAAAGAAATTAAATCCAGACAATTAAAACAAATGAATTATCAGACAAGAAAATAAAAAAAAATTAAAATGTAAAATATGCATGACATTAAATTTACCATCTTAACAATTTTAAATGTACCATTCATTGTCATTAATGTTTATGATGTTGTATAACCTTATCTGTTATTTGCTGTTAGAATGTTTTCATCATTCCAAAGAAAAACTCCATACCCAGTAAACAATAATTCCCATTCTCCCCTACACCAAGCCCCTGGAAATCGCCATTCTACTCTCCATCTCTATGAATGTGTATGCTCTAGTTACTTTATAGAATTATAATACAAAGCCTAGAGGCCTCACCATGCCCCAGTGATTCTTGTCCTTTGGAATAAATCAGACTTGGAGTAAAAAAAATAAATAAATACTTCAAAATCATTCTACTTCATCTGGGTATACCTAATATTAAAATTAGAAAAAATATATTATTATAAAGGGAAATTACTAACACATTTCACTTATAAATGATGATGCAATATCCTAAACAACCTATTAACAAGTTGAATTAAAAGTTATTGTTCAAATAATGTGCTTTGGTCAAAATTAAATCCAATTTATGTGAGTATTAGTCACTATTTTCTTCTCTTTTTTTGTTTCTTTAGCTTGCCCTCGCCTCCTCCCACCTTCTCTCTTTGTCTGCTCTCCCCTTCCCCCACTCCCACTATATCATTAATTATCATTAATTGCCCTCATATCAAAGTTGAATACATAGGATTCATGCGTCTCCATTCCTGTGATGCTTCACTAAGAATAGTGTGTCCCACCTCCTTCAAGGTTAATACAAATTCTGCAAAATCTCTGTTTGTTTTAATGGCTGAATAGTATTCCATGGTGTACATACACCATAGCTTGCCAATCCATTCGTGGGTTGAGGGGCGTTTAGGCTATTTCCACCTTTCAGCGATTGTAAATTGAGCTGCAAAAACCAGTCTAGTACAAGTGTCTTTATAATAAAATATTTATATTCTTTCTGGACAGATGCCCAGTAATGGGACTGCAGGATCAAATGGGAGATCTAGGTTGAGTTCTTTGAGGTTTCTCCATACTTCCTTCCAACAAGGTTGTATTAGTTTGCAGTCCCACCAGCAGTGTAAAAGTATTCCTTTCTCTCCACATCCATGCCAACATCTGCAGTTTTGAGATTTTGTGATATGGACCACTCTTTCTAGGGTTAGATGGTATCTCAGGGTGGTTTTAACTTGCATTTCTCTAATAATTGGAGATGATGAGCATTTTTTCATATGTTTGCTAGCCAATCGTCTGTCTTCTTTATAGAAGGTCTGTTCATCTCTCTTACCCATTGATATATGGGATTGTTGGCTTTTTTTCACATGGATTAATTTAAGTTCTATATAGATCCTAGTTATTAAGCTTTTGTCAGATTCAAAATATGTAAATGTCCTTTCCCATTGGGTAGGTTGTCTGTTTGCTTTGGTTGTTGTCTCCTTACCTGTACAGAAGCTTTTCAGTTTAATTAAATTTGTTTATTTTAGATGTTGTTGCAATTGCCATTGCAGTCTTCTTCATAAAGTCTTTCCCCAAGGCGATATCTTCCAGTGATTTCCCCATGCTTTTGTTGAGGCTTTTTTTCATTTCATTCCTTAAATTTAAGTCCTTTATCCATCTTGAATAAATTTTGGGGAGTGGAGAAAGGTGTGTGTACAGTTTCGGTCTTTTACATGTGGATATCCGGTACTCCCAGCACCATTTATTGAATAGGAAGTTTTTCCCCCAGTGTATGTTCTTGTTAGGTTTATTAAATATTAAGTGACTGTAACTTGTTGGTTTCATTTCCTGGTTTTCTATTTGATTCCAAATGTCTATGTCTCTATTTTTGTGCCAGTAAAATGCTGTCTTGACCACTATGGCCTTGTAGTATAGCCTGAAATCTGGTATGATGATGCCTCGGCTTTGTTTTTATTACTAAGAACTACCTTAGCTATACGGGGTTTTTCTGATTCCATGCAAAAGGCAGAATGATTTTTTCCATGTCTTGAAAATAGGATGTTGGTATTTTAATAGGGATGGCATTGAATCAGTAGATTCCTAAGCCATCTTATGGAATTGGAAAAAGAACAATCTAAGTATAAACCCACAGAAGAAAAGAAATATTCAAAATTAAATCAGAGATCAATGAAATTGAAAACAAATCATCCAGTAAATTAATGAAACAAGGAGTTGGTTTTCTTGAAAAAAAAATAAAATAGATAAACCTTTTCCCAAACTAACTAAAAATAAAAAAGTAAAATCTCTAGTAACCTCAATAAGAAATTATAAAGGGGAAATAACAACTGATGCCACAGAGATATAAGAGATTATCTCTGAATACTACCAGAAACTTTATGCTCAGAAATTTCACAATGTGAAGGACATGGATCAATATTTGGAATAATATCCTCTCCCTAGCCCAGATGAAATAGATCTCCTGAACAGACTAATTTCAAGCACTGAGATCAAAGAAACAATAAAAAATCTCCCAACAAAAAAATGCCCTTGTCCAGATGGCTTTACACCAGAATTATATCAAACTTCAAAGAAGAGTTTATTCCTATATTGCAGAAATTATTCCAAAAAATTGAGGAGGAAGGAATCTTCCCCAACACGTTCTATGAAGCAAACATCATCCTGATACCAAAACCAGGAAAAGATCCAACTGAAAAGTAGAAGTTTAGATCAATTTCACTAATGAATATAAATGCAAAAATTCTCTACAAAATCCTAGCCAATAGATTATAGCTTATCATCAAAAGAGTCATACAAAATTATCAATTATGTTTCATACCTGGTATGAAGTGTTGGTTTAATATTGGAAAGTCTATAAACGTTATTCACCGTATCAATAGAAGCAAAACTAAGGACTATATGATCCTCTCAAT
>CAUYRH010132048.1:0-31767 GCA_963574655.1 Perodicticus potto
TTTTTAATTTTTTTTTATTTTTTTGAGACAGAGCCTCAAGCTTTCACCCTGGATAGAGTGCTGTGGCATCACAGCTCACAGCAACCTCCAATTCCTGGGCTCAAGCGAGTCTCTTGCCTCTGCCTCCCAAGTAGCTGGGACTATAGGCGCCCGCCACAACACCCGGCCATTTTTTGGTTGTAGGCGTCATTGTTGTTTGGTGGGCCTGAGCTGGATTTGAACCCACCAGCTCAGGTGTACGTGGCTGGCGCCTTAGCCCGCTGAGCCACAGGCGCCGAGCCTCATGCCTGATATTATTATATACTGTGATGAATACAAAATTGTAGTATTATGGTTCTTGAATAAGTGATTTACTCGGGTAAAATCTGTATAAAATTAAGTTCAATGAAAAACCAGTTTAATGTGTTAAAAGTTAGATGACAGACATATTTGTTTTCTATCTTGCCTCAAGTTTATTTTTATTCTTACGACATTAGTACACACTGAGATATCTTCATTTAGAGGATTCATTCAATTTGGATATTATCATTTAGTAACATCTCATAATTTAAAATAAAATTTAATTTTTTTAATTGATCAATTAGGCAATAGAGATGATTTCCTTACTTTTTTATTCTCCCCTCTGCTCATGCTTTCACTCTTGTTTTCTCTGCCCAAAATTCTCTTTACTGTTTTGTCTAATCTTTCCAACCCATTTTCTTTTTATTTTGATTTGGTGCATTTTTTAAAAATACAGCAAAACAATGAAGAAAAGTAATAAGCACCATACTCTTACCTATTTAGAGAGTTAAAATATTTAAAAAAAAATACCTAGGAGAACATATTTTAAACACATAACTAGTAAAAACAAAAAAAGGAAACTAATGTCTGGAGTATGTAAATGATTCTTATGAATCAGTAAGAAAAATGAAGAGAATATTCTCTCAGAGTAAACAATCCCATCTACGTCTGAGCAAGAATACGAACAGAACCTTCTCTGATGAAGACAGATGAATGGCTAACAAACATTTGAAAAAATGCTCTTCATCCATGATCATCAGAGAAATGCAAATCAAAACCACCCTGAAATATCACCTAACCCCAGCGAGAATGGCCCACATCACAAAATCTCAAAAAATCTCAAAATGACAGATGCTGGCATGGACGTGCAGAGAAGGGAACACTTTTTACACTGCTGGTGGGACTACAAGCTAATACTATCATTTTGGAAGAAAGTTTAGAGAATCCTCAACTCAAATTAGACCTCCCATTTGATCCTGCAATCCCATTACTGGGCATCTGTCCAGAAGAAAAAAATTTTTATCATAAGGACTTTTGCACTGGACTGTTTATTGCAGCTCAATTTACAATTGCCAAAATGTGGAAATGGCCTAAATGCCCACCAACCCAGGAATTAATTAACAAGTTGTGATATGTGTATACCATGGAATGCTATTTAGTCATTAAAAAAATGGAGACTTTACATCTTTTGTATTAACCTGAATGGAGGTGGAACACATTCTTCTTAGTAAAGCATCACAAGAATGGAGAAGCAAGAATCCAACGTACTCAATTCTAATATGAAGGCAGTAGATGGCAGTAATACAAGTGGTGGGTTAGGGGAATGAGGGATCAGGGAAGAGGGAGGAGGGAAGGTCATGGGGACCACACAGTGTATGGCACATCTCTTGGGGGTGGGACACAATTACAAGAGGGACTTTACCTAACAAATGTAATCAGTGTAATTCTTTGTACCCTCAATGAATCCCAAACAATAAAAAAAAAAAAGAAAGAAAAAGAAAAATGACAAAAGACTTCAAGTGGTGCTTCATGTGAAAGGAAATCCAAATGTCAAGAAACATGAAAACATTCTTGGCTATATTAGTATTTGGGAAATGAAAAATAAAACCATAAGGAGATATCATTTCTACCCTATTTACAAAAATGAAATGACCCGATGATACTAAGTTTTGGTGGTGATATGAACACTTTGAAAACAATCACTTCAGAAAACAGTTTAGCCTTGTCTAGTAAATTTGAAGATGTGCACCCTCCAAAACCCAGTGATTATACTCCTAAGTGTATATCTTGGCACGTTGTCTTCCATTTGCTTTCATTGTTTCCCCTCACGTACCCTGGTCTCAAATGTCCAGTAGTACACCAGGTTAATGGTGGAGCCACGGGGAGATTTGAAGGAAGATGAGATTGGGTGTTCATTTTCTATTACCTTTAGTAGGATCATCACAAACTGGTTAGAGCCTTTGACCAAAAGTCATAACTTCTGGTCAGCAGCCTTCTTCATATTGTGTTTTCTGCTTTTTCTTCAGGTTCTGAGAACCCTATTCTTCCTTTATTCTCAGTCCTAGGTAGCAACAGAACCTTACTCTTACTAGCCACAGGGTGTGCACTATCCTTTAAGTTTTCCCTTTGAGTGCACTCTGCCTGCACATTTGTAAATGACCCTGTCCTTAAACTCATCTCATATTAAAAACATTTTTTTCCTAGCCAAGCACTTCGGGATGCTGAAGTGGGAGGATGGCTTGAGGCCAGGAGTTCAAGACCAGCCTGAACAACATAGCAAGACCCTATCTATAAAATTTAAAAATTGGTCAGACTGAATAAAATCCTTTTTCCTCTTAAAATAAAAATAAAAATTGGTCAGGCATGGTGGTACACCCCTAAGGCTAAGGCAGAAGAATTGCTTGATCCTAGGAGTTCAAGGTTGCAGGGAGCTATGATCACACCACTGCACTCCTGTGCAACAGAGCAAGACCTTATCTCAAAACAAAATAAAACTTTAACTCATCTACTTTATTTCCACCGCTAGCTCTGCCAACCCCATATTTGTTCAATTCTGTGTAACCTTGTAGCGCTCTTAAAAATACCCATTTCTTTCCATTTGTTTCATAGACTTCTTCAGTTTCCTAAACCCTGACCTTTCAAATGATGTCTCAGTTTTCAATGCTCTAAATGATTTTGTGCATTTTTTACAGATTAGCTATAAACAATGCTTTCATAATGTCACTCTTTAAAAAAAAAAAAAGAAATTCCTTTTAAAAACTCTTAGATCTCTCCAGTGTTAGTGGTAGCGTGAGGATGAGAGGAAAGTGATTTTTAGTGTATGATAAGTTCTATGGTATAAATGCTCCCACTGAGATTGAGGACCAGCAGGCCTTGCTTAATTAGATATGAACCAAGATCTCTGATAAAACAGGATACAGTAGAGAAACTGGCCAAAACTAGTTAGAACCAAAGTGGCAATGAAAACATGCTGTGGTTACTCATGCTCATAGGCTAAATGTAATGCATCAGCATACTAAAAGAAACTCCCACCACCACCATGACAATTTACAAAAATAATGACAACCCCTGAAAGTTACTCTATGATATAAAAAGAGGAGGGACCCTCAGTTCTGAGAACTCTCCTCCCCTTGTTTACCTTATAACCAAGATATACCCATAAAAATAGCCAATAGCCCAAGGGCTGCTTTGCCTGTGGAGGAGGCTTTCATTTGTTTCTGTGCTGGTTCAGTAAACTTGCTTTCAGTTTACTCTTTCACTTCTGAATTCTTTTCTGTAGTATGCCAAGAACTCACTTGGCCTGCTGGGCTGAACCCAATTTGGAGTTTTCCTGTGACATTGCCATGACTTATTTCAAGCTGTATGGTATCAACCAGGTCACAGAATTCCTAGAAATTTAACAATCTGCTCTTGCAAGCCCATGCAAGTTAGCTCCTGAGTATCGCTGTCCATGATGCTCTCAAAACACTATCTAGGCATTCAGGGGCAATCAGTCCCACTGCAGAGCTTGTAGTTTCCTGAATAGACCAAGGTATTTCTCACTCTGGCCTCTGTGTTCCATTGCTTCCTCTACCTGGAGTGCCCCTTCACTCTCCCACCATAGACAACCACTCATCTTTCAACTCGGTACAAGGACCACTTTCAGGAAAGAGTTCTTTTGCCCTCTGAAGAAAATGATCGATCACTGTTCTGTGCTCTTCTTTCCCTACAGAGAGCCTGGAACAGTCTGAAGAGACTCTGAACTGTGTCATTTGTCTCTGAATCCCAAGTATTCGGTATAAGGCCTTAATAGTCATTTGTTAACACATAAATGAATACTACGTATGTGTCCAAAGAGCAGGACTTTTTATTATCTTACTGTTTTTCAGTGAGAAGATAGGGTGCTGACTGATGAAAGCAGCTACACTTAAAATGAGTTCTGAGGGGTTGACATTCCAGAAAGAGAATTCCATTTCTTTCCCTTTATTGGATAATGGGTTGCTTGATAAATGTTTTATTACCTTGTCCTTTTGGGGTGACTTGGAAGCATTTGGAAGAAGGCTTAAAATATGACTGTTAACCTAGGGCTAAAGAAAATATTTTTTGGAAAAAGATTCAAAATATTTTGAAAACCATACCTGGTTGTTATCTGATGCTGAATTTTATTTTTTTGATTAATGTTCCACTTTGAAAAGCAGCAATGTATTTGAACACCCTTGGTGTTCACTTTACTCTTTCACTTCTGAATTCTTTTCAGAGGGTTTCACTTTACTCTTAAACCATGCTTAAACATCAGAGAAGTGGTGTTTATTTCTCTGGAGCAAAAAGTGTCCTTTCATTGTATAATTAACAAATAATCACTTTTGCTTTATAATAACTGGATTAACAGCTGATTAAGAAAACTCAAATGATATTATGGTCTGTATTGGAAACATCCCATTTATTAAGCAAACCATTATATTGAACTGTTACCCTTATGAGTGTAAAGTAATTACAACCCTCTTATCTTGCTACTGCTGCTGTTGGCAGAAGGCTCAGAGAGAGAAGACAAATCAGAGGCAAATAGTATTAAGCCTTTCCTTCCATTCTCAGTCTCTAAAGTGTATTATGATTTCAGACTCTCTCTCTATATATATACACGCATATACATACATGTACATACTACTTCTGCCAACCCCATGCCTTTTATTTAATTCCATCTACTCTTGTAGGGCCTCTTGAAAACATCAACTTTTCATTTTTGTCAGGTTCTTATTAGTTACCTAATCTCTGCCTCCTAACTCATTTCTTAGCTTTCATCAGTTTCTTTCCCTGTTGTACATCATCTTGAACTTTTTTAGAGACAGTACACTCCTAATACCACTGTCACATTCTTGTGTGCATGTATATACATACACACTCCCCTAAACTAGAAGAAAAAAATGTGGGTAAGTTCTGAGATCAAATCTAGTTCTCTTTTATGAGGCCTCAAAAGTTTTTTTATTCCTAGAATATATTAAACTTCCAATTTGATTTCTGAAACCATTCACAGGTGTGAGATGTGCCAAGGGTCTTGTTGTTTTTATTTTTTGTTAGTAATTCAGGGCAGAGATTCTGGTTCTTCAATATTCTACTTTTCTGTCATATTGTTAAAACTTTAGCTAAATACATGAGCACTCAGAATTTGAGTTACCTACTCCTCTATTTCATCAACTATTTTATAAGCCACTAAGAAAGAAAGAAAATACACAAGATGGGGAGTCAAATAGATTACCACTGCATAAATATGAAATGCAAAGGTTTATACATACTTCAGAGCAAGGATAAATGAGGGAATAAATCTTCCATAAAGAAAGAGGCTGGCTGGACATGGTGGCTCACACTTGCAATTCTTACACTTTGGGAGGCCAAGCCTGGGGGATCACTTAAGGCCAGGAGTTTAAGACCAGCCTGAGCAAGAACAAGACTCATTTCTACAAAAAAGAAAAAAGAAAATAGCCTGATGTGGAGGTACACTCCTGGGGCCAGTAGTCCCAGCTATCCAGAAGACTGAGGCAGGAGGATCACTTGACCCCAGGAACTTGGGGTTGCAAGTGAGCTATGAACAGGCCACTGCACTGTAGCCTGGGTGACAGGGTGAGAACCTGTCCACCAAAAAGAGAAGGAAGAAAAAGATAGCAAAGCAACTTGTACTCTTGACCTTGACACTGGTTGGAAGGAGGAACTGCCACTGAGAATTTAAACCACAAACTTGTACACATGTAAGTTTGTAGTCCAAATTCACATGAATGGTGAATCCCATGAATGGTGAACTCCCAAAAAGCTCAAGCAAAAAATTAAAGTAATTTTAGGTTAGTATTGTCCCTAGTGGCTGGTAGAAGAAAATGCAAATATTCCCTGGAAGAACTTAATTCAATTCAGGTAGATGATATAATATTTCAATTAAAGTGATACTAATATATGAAAATGAGCAATTCAGAATTGATGCTGTGCAGTGTATCTCCCACCCTTATAGTTCACACCCTCCCAGCGAGGTATAGCCGTATGACTAAATTTTAACCAATGGGTTAAAAAAGGAAGTATTGTGCATGATAGCTTCTGGGGAATTTTCTTTCTCTTTGCCTTTTCTTCCAATTTCCTTCCTCCATCCTGTTGCTTAGAAGGAGATGCTGCTATTTACACCTGAACATTAGGGTTGCCCCTGAGATGGTAGAATAGTGGGCCGGAGTGTATAGTTGCTGAGGACTTTGTAAAACAGAGGTATCAGCACTGGCCTGCACACTCCCAGACTTTCACAAGAAACAGAAATGAAAACCTTGTTTAAGTCATAGTTACTTGGGTTTCTCTGTTAATTATAGCTTAATCAGTTGATATTAGGACATAAAAGTTATTAAGACAGCTTTGTCCTCAAAGAATGAAGAGCTGCCCCCAGGTGATAACTTTCCATTCATTGTGGGAAGGGCACATAGACATAGGGGAACATAGACAATGAGAGTAAAGGTTTACTTCATAATTGAATAAATTCCCTTAGTCAAGACCTTCCTTTTTGAAGAAAATACACCCTTCAGGACTAGTGGGCTGGTTACTATTCACCTGGCTAAATTATGTTCCATATTTATTTGATAAGTACTTATTGCAGGCCTGGTACTATTTTAGCCAATTGAGATGCACCAAGGTACAAACTTTTAAAACTCCCTGTCTTTGTGAAATTGACATTCTAGTTGGAGAGACAGACAGTAAATGAACAAACAGGCTATTTCAGTGACAAGTGCTACAAAGGGAAGAGTCAACTGCATAAGGGAATAGACTGAGGGCAGGGGAGTAAGATGCGGAAGGCTCCTCTAAGGTAGTGACATTTAACCTGAGACCTTACTGCTCCCAAGGATCAAACCATTAAGAAAACTTGGAAATGAGGGAGGGGAGAAAGGGTTCTAGGCCAAGGGAAATGGAAGACGAATGGCTCTGAAGCAAAAAACATTAGATGAACATCAAGAATAAAGTTACAAGGCCTGAAATCATGCAGGGCATTATCTTTTATGTGCTAGCATACTTAGAATTAATCTGCTACTTGAAGCAGAGTGAAAAAGTAAATAGTATTCACAGTAAATAGCTCAAGCTCTCAGTGAAGTTAAGGAAATGAAATCCAGCTAAGACTAAGGTTTACATAATGCACTGCCTTGGGGTTTTTGTCTTAACTGCCAGAGTAGGGTTAAGTATCACACACTTTTATAAGGATATGTAGCTTTAAAATGATGTTGCATTTTCTTTTGTCATTGATAAGAGGATTTTAACAATTAAATTGCGTGGTTTAGAATTTGAAAGGAAATTGTATGCCATGAATTAAATTGGATAAACAATTCAGATCTTTCTGTACTTGGCTGTATAATTTCCATTGGTCTGGAGCTGTTTCCACTGTTATCCTTTTTTGTGTGTATTTTCTTCTGATTTTTAGAATTTTAGTTGTAAACATAATATATGTGGATATAATTTTGTGTTCTGTTTCTCTGTTTGCAAATTATAAATACTTTTCATGTTAGTACATGGTCTGATACTGCTGCATAATATTCAATTCAATATATTTGCTACTGTGTTGATCATATCCCTAATACAAATATTACACCCATTTCATTTTTTTAAATTTCAGATTGATATAAGGGTACAAACTCCTAGGTTACATTGTGTTTGTTATGTCAAGTCCAAGCAGTAGTTGAGCCCTTCACCCAGGAGGTACACCATATACCCCTACATTGTGCCTATCAGGTGATAGTAAACCAAGCATTTCACGTTTTTCTTTTTTTCTTTTTCACAGTTTTTGGCCGGGGCTGAGTTTGAACCCACCACCTCCAGTACATGGGGCCAGTGCCCTACTCACTGAGCCACAGGTGCCACCCACATTTCACGTTTTTCAAAGGAAAGTTTTAAGTTACAGGTGGTGTTCCAAATATGATAAATTACATTTTGCCATTTTTTTAACTGACAACTTTTTATTGTTTTGAATTTAATGTTTCTAATTCCGTGCACAATAATTTGGAGGGGATAACTGGAAAGTTTAAAATAAACATTGATATAAAATGATACACATTTTATAAATTGGAAAGAATACAAAATAAATGAAAACCAGATTACTTCTTTTATTTGAAGTTCATTTGGGGGGTCAGAATTTGTTTGCTCCCATTCATTTTTGAAAACAATTAGCCAAGAAAGATTATAACTGCATGATTATGAAATGGGAAAATTAGAGTCTTATTTAATTCAAAAGAAAATCGTGGAAGCCCATTTAGAAATGATGTAGTGGCTCAGCGCCTGTGGCTCAACGGGCTGGGGCGCCAGTCACGTACAACTGAGCTGGCGGTTCGAATCCAGCCCGGGCCTGCCAAACAACAATGATGGCTGCAACCAAAAAATGGCCAGGAGTTGTGGCGGGTGCCTGTAGTCCCAGCTACTTGGGAGGCGGAGGCAGGAGACTCGCTTGAGCCCAGTAATTGGAGGTTGCTGTGAGCTGTGATGCCACAGCACTCTGTCCAGGGTGACAGCTCGAGGCTCTGTCTCAAAAAAAAAAAAAAAAGAAATGATGTAGTACTGAAGTCCCAATAGTGTTGGTTATAAATCTAGTCTCAGCATCTTTTAAATTTGAGCAAAGAAGAGGTCGAGTATGAGGCGGGGAGTTTATTTCGGCTTGTCGATTTCTCAGGATGTTTTATTTTGGTACAACCAAAACAAACCCTGGCACAGCGCACGCCACACCTGAAGGCGGATTGTCCTAGGCCAGCCCAAACCTGGGAAGGGCTGGAGAACCAGAGGCATGTAGCCCAGCGAACACCCCCGAACACGGAGCGGACTCGGGCCTGCGCTCCCGCCCGGCAACCTGCCGGCGTCCAGCTCCGAGCCCTCGGTTAGGTCTGGGCCCTGCCTTGCTCTCTGAGCCCGCGGGGCGACCATGGACGCCGCCCGGCGCGCCCGGGGCCGCGGGGACGCGGCGAAGAGGCTGCTGGTTGGGGCGGCTGCGGCCGCGAAGGGACAGGACTACCTGGGGGTCGAGGCCGCACGGCTTTGGAGGGGTTTGTCCCGGATCCCGAGGCAGGAGGGCCCTGGAGAAGAGGCGGCGACTGTTGCCGGACACGAGTTCCGTGAGTCCCCAAACCGGGTCTCAGAAGATGAGGCTGTGGCAACGCCCTCCGGACGGGCGGTGGGCGAGCTGGGTTAAAGGGACTCGAGAGGGCACCCAGAGGCGCGGGAAGGAAACTGGTGCGACAGCTCCGTTCTGGGGACCCCAAGTCCATCTGCCACCATGTCATAACCTGTGCACTAGTTTTCAACTTTGGAATCCCGTCCCCCTCCCCCCAGTTTCGGTGCATATTCCCCACCCTGTATTGTGAATGGAAGGGAGATACTACTCTGCCAAATTAAGGAGGCGGCTTTTTGAAGAAATGATTAAGCTCTTTTGTAAATAAGGAAAGAGTTTCATGTGCTGTTTGTTCTCTCTTATATTATGACTCGTGCACTGATTTATTCTCAGATTTTAAATAAATCACTTAACCTTTCTGCACTAAAGTTCTTAAAGCATGGAGTGAATCATCCACGTCTTGGGAGTAATTTATAACCTAAACTGAGGCAGCTGCTGAAGAGTTCAAACG
Source organism: Perodicticus potto (assembly GCA_963574655.1). NCBI lineage: Eukaryota > Metazoa > Chordata > Mammalia > Primates > Lorisidae > Perodicticus > Perodicticus potto. The sequence goes on from CAUYRH010132048.1 coordinate 9,873, forward strand.
TTAAGCATGATGGGTGGCGCCTGTGGCTCATTGAGTAGGGCGCCAGCCCCATATACCGAGGGTGGAGGGTTCGAACCTGACCCCAGCCAAACTGCAACAACAAAAAAAATAGCCAGGCGTTGTAGTGGGCGCCTGTAGTCACCACTACTCAGGAGGCTGAGGCAAGAGAATCGCAGAGAATCACCTAAGTCCTAGAGCTGGAGGTTGCTGTGAGCTGTGATGCAACAACACTCTACCAAGGGCAACAAAGTGAGACTCTGTCTCTAAAAGAAAAAGAAAAAGTTAAGCATGATTCATCTCTGTTGACTGGGCACACCATCCAAGCGGGCTGGCAAGGATGGCCTCATTTCCCGAAGACCAACCCCAGGAGCTGTACATTAGTTCCTTCCTATAATGCAATTTAGTCCATTCATTCCAGAAATATTTTCAAGGGCTTACTATTTGCTAGCATGTTCTAGAAGTGGGGATTCAGAGAACAAGGCAATCCCTGTTCTGGGGGAGCTTACATTCTGTTGAGGTGTTGCTAGATTAAAAAAAAAGAAAGGAAGGAAGGAAAGAGAGGAGATGAGTGGAGGGGAGGAGAGGAGAGGAAAGGAGAGGAGAGGAAAGAAGAAACGATATAATTTAGGGTAATGGTAAGTGCTTGTGAAGGTCACAGTTCTGGGGGAAAGCCCGACAAGCAACAGTAACAGTAAATTCAAGGCAGGAATAAAACTGATACATTCTAGAAAGAGGAAGATGACCAGCCTGACTGGAGCATAGGGACTGGAAGGAAGAGCAAATGAGGTTGAGGAGGTATGCAGGGCTTTGAGGCCCTAAAAAAGAAGCTTAAACTTGGTATTGACAAGATTTTTTTTAAAAGTTTTAGGCATTGGAATAGGTGTGTATTGATAATGTGTTTTTTGGTGTTGTTTTTGAGACAGAGTCTCACTATGTCACCCTGGGTAGAGTGATGTAGTGTCACAGCTCGTAGCAACCTCAAACCCTTGGGCTTAAGCGATTCTTTTGCCTCAGCCTCCCAATTAGCTGGGACTGCAGGCACCCACCACAACGTCCAGCTATTTTTTTGTTGTAGGTGTCATTGTTGTTTAGTAAGCCCAGGCTGGGTTTGAACCCGCCAACCCGGGTGTATGTGGCCTGTGCCCTAACCACCGAGCTACAAGCGCTGAGCCTGATACTGTGTTTTAATGTAAATTTTGTTAATGGCTAATGATGCCATCTGTATCCCTTTTGGTTCACCTTTGTTCCATTAAAATCTGCTTTAGTTTTAATGTGTCCCCCAAATTTCATGTATTGATAACTTATAAATTCATATGTTAAATGGATATAGGGCCTTTGGGAGGTAATTAAGATTAGATAAGGTCATCGGGTAGGTAGAACCCCCATGATGGGACTGATAGCTTTGTAAAAAGAAAGAGACCTGAGCTGGTACTTTCACATGTTCTTGCCCTCTTGCCACGTGTGGACACAGCAAGAAGGGCCTCGCCAGATGCCAGTACCGTATTCTTGGACTTCCCAGCTTGTGGAACCATGAGCTAAATAAACTTCTATTTATAATGTGCCTATTATACTGTACCTAGTGGTATTCTGCTGTAGCAACGGAAAACGAACAAAGACAAAATCTTTTTTCTCTATTTTTAAGTTGTATTATTTTCTAACTGTTTAGTTGTGAGGGTTCTTTATATATTGTGGATATAGTTTGTCAGATATATAATTTGCAAATTATATACATTATACCTTCCCCCAGTTCATTGCCTGTCTTTTTATTCTGTTAATAATATTTTTTATAGGGCAAAAGTTTTACATTTTGATAAGTCTAGTTTATCAACTTTTTTTCTTTTATGCTATTGGTAGCATATGTAAGAACTCTTAGCCTACACCCAGGTTATAAAGGTTTTCATCTAAAAGTTTTATAGTTTTATGTTTTACACTTACATCTATGATTCATTGTGAATTAATTTTTTCATAAGGGGCTGGGTGTGGTGACTCATGCCTGTAATCCTAGCAGAGAGGCTGAGACAGATGGATTGCTCAAGACCAGCCTGAAGAAGAGCGAGACCCCATCTCTACTAAAAATAGAAAAAACTAGCCAGGCATCAATGCAGGCACCTGTGGTCCCTGCTACTTGGGAGACTAAGCCAAGACGATCACTTGAGCCCAAGAGTTTGAGATTGCTGTGAGCTCTGTTGCCCTGGGCAACAATTCAATTCCAGTTGAAATTTCCAGTTGAAAATCACTGGGATAGAGGATTGGAGGACTTTGTAAGGTTGCAGGATTTTTAGAATGAGAGAACTGGTGCAAGTTAGCCAAATGGAAGGCAAGTGTGGTCAGAGAATGGGATTTTTGAAGTCAAGATTTCAGAGAGAATGTAGTTTGGGTGATGATTAGGTGTGCCGCTATAATTAGGTGGCTGAGGCCAGATGGGGAAAGATTATTAGAGGTGAAGGAGTCAGGGAACTAAGAGGGCACAGTGTTGGTGTAATCATCTGCAAGGCTACTGATTCACCCTGAATGGTGACAAGAGTGGGGATAGGAAGGAAGAGAGGTGATAGAATGAACATGTAAATTGGTTTTGGTTTGCTGGGGCTACCATAACAAAGACTGGATGGTTTCAGCAACAGAATTTTGTTTTCTCACAGTTGTAGATGCTAGAAGTCAAAGAGACAGCATGGTTGGTGTCTCATCAGACCTCTCTCCTTGGCTTACAGATAGCTGCCTCCCCTCTGTCTTCACATGATCTTCCCACTGTGTGTGTCTGTATCCTAATATTCTTTTTTTTTTTTTGAGATAGGATCTCAATCTGTTGTCCAAGCTGCCAAGGAGATCTCTATAGTCTGCTGTGGTGTGATCATAGCCTACTGCAGCCCGTAACTCCTGAGTTCAAGCCATTCTCCCACATCAGCCTCCTGAGTAGTTAGGATTACAGGCACATACCACCATGCCTGGCTAACTTTTTAAATTTTTTGTAGAGATATGGTGTTTTTATTTTGCCCAGGCTGGTCTTGAACTCCTGGCCTCAAGTGATCCTCTTGCCTTGGCCTTCCAGATTCCTGGGATTACAAGTGTGAGCCACTGTACCTGGCCTAGTCTTGTCTTCATGGAGAACACCAGTCATATATTGTTGTTCACCCATGTGACCAAATTATTTTACCTTAATTACCTCTTTAAAGAACATATCTACAGGGTGGTGCCTGTGACTCAGGGAGTAGGACGCCAGCCCCATATACCGGAGGTGGCTGGTTCAAACCCAGCCCCCAGCCAAAAACTGCAAAAAAAAAAAAAGAACATATCTACAAATACAGTCAACATTCTGAGGTACTGAGAGCTAGACCTTCCACATATGAATTTTGGAGAGAAAAAATTCAGCCCATTTCAATGTCTCCTTGAAGACACTCCTTGGTTCTTGATTGGACTTGGCAGTATTCTGAAGAGCGTTTGGCAAAAACTTGGGAAATTATTTTGCAACACATCTACAAAATCTTTCTTATGCTCTTTTCTTTTGGAGGATGGTATATTATTGATTCTACTTCAATTCTGATTTTATCATCCAGCATTGGAACTATCCAATGTTGGGGCTGTCCCCGATCTAGCTCCCCTACATGGAAAAAACTTAATAAATCCTGGAACCCTTTCAATGCTAGTTAATAAAGTCTACTATCTGAATGTGTATATGCAAATGCTATGTAAAATTTGTAGCAGGCATGGATCTGCATTTATGTCTTTTCATGTGAATGAGAATAAAACATATTCATCTCTTTTAGCCTTTTTGTGTATATGTGATGCACTGCATTTTAAAGTTTTGTTTTTGTACCCCTGGCATTTGGAGAGAGTTCTGCAAACAACAGTTTTATCTCTGTAAGCTTTTGTGGAACATTTGGACTCCTCCCTGTCTAATCTTGTACAAGCTTTTTACAAACAATGTCCCCTGGCAAATCCGTGGCCACCCTCTGACCTCCTAAGCCAGATACCACATTGCTGACTTCAGTGTGGTCCTTGTGAATAATGTTTTGTTTGGGGTCAGGAACATTTTTTAAATGTGTGAAAATGCAGAATGAGAAGAAAGTAGAATTTTGATACTATAGCTTTATAAAATATTGAAGCAAAGTCCCATATCCTAAATAAAGTACCAAAAATATGAAAGACTCACAACTGTTGTTTCAAGTTTTTAGAGTTACAAAGCTTGGCATGTGAAATGTCTTTTTCTTTGGCCTTCTTAAATTTTCTCAGTCATGCTTGCTCGCTTTCTTTCAGTACTGCCAAATGAGAAACGCTTTCAGCATGCTGCTAGAAGCAATAATTTGGATCTTACGGAGAAGCTGTTTGAGAAGAAGGTTAACATTAATGCTGTGAACAATGTGAGTAAAAGTCACAAATATGACAAGTGGCTACTTCAAGTGATGGCTTTGAGTAGTCAACTGAAATAATAATAAAAATTAAAATGTGCTGGCTGAGATAAGGGAAGTCTCCTTTGTTGGTAAATCTGTGGTGTTTAAGCTAATGGCAGAATCAAGCAGTGAAATAGTCTCTGGGTGTTCATTATGCACATCTGTGTGAAGTCTGTATGTGGGCAGGAAAGCCAGCTGTCAAGGCAAGGGGCTTAAACTTGGTCCTGGACTGTAGCCTGTGAATCAGTTTGACCTCACACATTCTAAAAAGGCAGAGCAAGTTTGGCTATACAATCTAAGTTGTTTTCTCTCCTTTGATGTCTTTTGTGATTGAGTTTTCCAAATTTAGTTTTTCCAAAGGGGCATGTGGATTTTCTTTTCACTGCTTTTGAAATATAGTGCATCTACATGTTGGGCAAGGAGGCCTTTTCTGAAACCTAGCTCTTCCTTATTCTTCCAGTGCCTGAGTTTGGGGAGAGAAGTTCACTGTCAGAAATATAGATTTCCTATTGGTCTGTTTTGTGAGAATTTCTTGACTGCCCCTCATGGAAGGGTTTATCAAAGTAAATAGGTTGGGAGGAGGCATGTCAATTGCTTAGGACAATTTGTAGGGTGGTTTGAGGTGGATTTAGCAGAGGTGGATTTAATGCCAAATCTGTTAAGTATATGCTCCAGGGCTCCTGCTTGTACAGGCCCCTTCTAAGGCACTGGGAGGGCTCTAGCAACAATTTCCCGTGGCTATATGAGTTTATAAAAATCTCAAAAAGACATTTTAACTGCAACTATTTAAGCTTTCTGACTGTCTTCAAAGATGGCTTCCTAAATATTCACATTCCATAAAACCTGCATCTGTTCCAGGGGTCAGGTCACAGAAACTGAAACTAGAACCTGAAGTCACCCATCGAATACAGGGAAAGGATGTTTAGCAGAGGGGCATGTGTGTATATGGGGGGTGTCTGCTTATGTGTGTGGATTTGCATGCCTGTGTCTACAATGTATGTGTGTGTGTGTGTGTGTGTGTCTGATGTATGATGGGTGTATCTAGTATTCATGTTCCATATATCCTAGAAAGAGCAGAAAAACAGCTAAATTTTGTACCATAGCCAACATAAAAACATGGAACGATACCAGGAAAGGAAGTAAGGGAGGAAAGAAGAGAGGATAGATGGGAGGGGAAGAAATAAGAACAGAAATAAGCAAGGATCATTGAAGGTAAGATTTGCATAGTTTCAAATATAAATATTTATGGATATATTGTGACCATGGAAAATTATTTGTTGATTATGTGAAGCACCATTCATTTTTCCAAGTAGCATGAAATATTCTACAATACTCTTTTTTACCCATTTAAAATTTTTCTACATACAACTTTTTGAGACTGTAATCACGCTTTTATGTTTTTTTCTTTGTTTGTTTTATGAGACAGAGTCTCACTCTGTCACCCTGGGTAAAGTGCTACGGCATCATAGCTCACAGCAACCTCAAACTCTTGGGCTTCAGCAATCCTTTTGCCTCAGCCTCCAGAGTAGCTGGGACTACAGGCACATGCCACAACACCCAGCTAGTTTTTTCTATTTTTAGTAGAGACAGGGTCTTGCTCTTGCTGGTCTGCAATTCCTGAGCTCAGGCAATCCACCTACCTTGGCCTTGCAGTGTGCTAGGAAAACAGGCTTTGAGTAAGCCACCCTGCCAGGCCATAACCATGCTTTTATGTTAAAGTTTCTGGAGCAATACTACAGTCTAATATTAAATTACAAACTGTATGGCAAGTTGTTATCAGCACCTGATAAATTGTATTAAATTTCTAAGGATATCTGTTTTAATCCCATGTATGGCAAATTATTGATATTATTACTTACAGAGTTTCTTAAACTCTCTGATTATAGAGATTAAAAAATGTAAATGATTTCATTGAATTGTCTTGGCTGCTATTTTGGCTTGCATCCTCATTCACAAATAAAATTAATGAGGAGCTTAGAGTCCCAAATTTGAATTGGTACAGCAAAGCTTGCAAACAATGTCAAGATAACTCGTGTTTTGTCAAACTTATTTTATTACCAGTTTAGCTACTTTGAAAGTTGTCAGGACCCAAGTCAAGTCACTAGTGTTTAGAAAACTCTGACAAATAGAGCCAGGGAAGATCATGAAGAGAGGGTTCTCATGCTTGTAAGCCTGATAACAGAAACTGTTGCAAAGAATTGCAAAAACCACAACCTTGCACAAAGGCCATTGCAAACTTACACAAAAAAACTTCTGCAACGACATCTGCCCAACAACTGCCTATCTAGCTTCAGACTGGTGTCACCCTTGTCATTGATCTTTGTAGCCAAGGATAATTATTTCACAATAATTATGTAATTAATCCTCCTCATTTTTTCCCTTTATTTTTATATTTGTTTTTTTTTAAGGAAACTTTACAGATAACTATTCATTTTTTCCCTTTAAAACCCTGGTGTTCCTTTACCACCGCAATTTGGGATGGCATGTGTATTCCCATTGGAATGCTTTATTCCTTAATAAATATATTTTCTTTTCAAGAAGTTCTCTCTCTGACTTGTATTTAGGTTGATACTACAAAGAAAATAAAATATTTAAACAGTTCTCATAGTTTTATGATTATTTATCAGAAACAAATAATAATAAAGCCATGCTCAGACATCTTCTTTGGGAGCAAAAACAGTCTAGAATATGGGAAATATAACACTTATATTACTTACAGGCAAAACCCTCATGGTCTGAAATGTATCATACCATCTCTAGGCATCCCAGAAGCACGATGTTGACTTTCCTTTGGAGTGAAAGATGTTCTGAGCTTGCTTGCTTTGTTCTTCTCTGTGTCTTTCTTTCCCTTCCTTCCTTCCACCCTTCTTCCCTCCTTTTTTCCCTCTTCCTTTCAGTAGCAATTTATTTGTTTCAGTAAAATTCACAGTAAAAAAAAAATTCTAGAAAAAAAAACATGAATGGATTAAACATCTAGGAAAATTTTTACTAAGCAATATCAATGTACCATATTCTAAGAAAAATTATTAATGATTGTATGTGGAGGAAATACAAACTTTTACTCTCTAAATGAAATCCACTCTATTGCAGTATTACATGTTGTGTAATGAGTTTCAGTTTGAGGTATATTCTTCAGCGAATTGCCAAATTCTATGATGTTATCTGATAATGAAAGCAAAATTCTGCTGGACACATTCTTACAATGTTCAAAGGCAAAGAATAAAGCTAAATAATCAAAATGGAAACAACTGACAAAAAATTCTGGCCATTCAAGAAACAGGGAACCTAAACAGGCTAAACAATGATCAGATAACTAAAAACAAAAATCATGTTTCCTCAGATGAACCGGACAGCCCTGCATTTTGCAGTTGGAGGAAATCATTTATCTGCAGTGAATTTCTTGCTTAAGCACAAGGCCAGGGTGGATATTGCTGATAAGGTAAGCTCATCTTCATTTGGTAGAATGGGTTGTAGCATAAACAGTGTAAAGGGAGAATCTGATCACTCTGGATATCTTTTCTTCACATGCACACAAAATATTTCCTTTGGCAGTGTTCCTTTTGGAAAGGTCTTTTTTAGAGAGAATATACTTATTATGTGCTCTTTGTATTTGGTGACTAAATTGTTTACCCATTACTTGCAGGGCTTGGGCTTTTGCTATTTTTCCCATGTTGACCTTATGGCCAATAGCATGCATTTGTAAGAGTAAGATGGTTGTCTAGAATATAATCTGCGACACGGAAGACAGAAGCTAACTGACCCCAGGTTCATTAAATCTTGGTGTTTGCTGTATGAACTCTGAAAATAAATAAGGCTTATTATACATGTACTAGGTACCAGGTGCAAAGTTTTAGGACTTTGATATTTACCCCTCCCAACCTATGAGAGAAGTATTATTATAACACCTAGTTTATAGATAAGGAGCCTGAGACCCAGAGATTAAATACCTTGCACCCAAAAATTACATCTAAAAAGGGCCAACTCAGTATTTGAATGAGCCTATCTCAAAGGCTGTTAGCTACAGATCAGCTTAACGATTTGTCTACCTTGATTTCAAAACCTACTTTGGGGATTTTTCACCTACTTTTCCCACTTTCATTTAATACTTTACTGTAGCACAAGGAAACTGGCTGGAGAGACCTACCATCATGTTCAGCATCTCTAGTTGTGGAAGAAGATGATAGCCTTGCTTTAAAGTTCTTGGTTTTTAATTATCCGGTGAACCACAGTTCTTAGGTTAAACTGCTGAGAAGATTCCCACAGAGGTATTCTAGTTTGTCTCTAAACTGTAACCTGGGTAAGGCTCAGCATTGCTTTACCTTCATATTTCACAGGATCTGTGTTTAGTATGTGCTTAGTAAATGTTTGGAAGATAAATGAAGTCAGCTGTGGTCATCTTGTTGGCAATCACAGACAAAGCCTAGATTTGATAATGATGAGAGTTTCTCTTTGTATTGCCAGTGGGGCACGTCCTTCTCTAATTTATTGCTGTGGTAATGGTGGGCAAGTAGATTGTTACGTTAAAAAAAAAAAAAACAGAATTAAAAATTGGCTCCCAAAGCACTCTCACTTTGTGAGTGTAATTAGTCATATTGATGGTTATGGTAATTAAGGAATGTGTCCTTTTAAGATCTGGAAATTGACATTTTATTATTTTGTAATATGTATTCACCTACAAAAGACACTTTGCTAATATACCAGATTAGCCAAGTGTATTCTTATTTTGACATGGAATACCTGATATAGTATTCTTTAATTTTACTTTGATTTTTAAATTAACATACCGTACAAGAAACTTTCTTTTTGGTATATAGGGCTATGAGTTTTAAAACATATATACAGGCAGTCCCTGGGTTGTGACAAGATAGGTTCTGTAGGTTTGTTCCTAAGTGCAATTTGTATTTAAGTTTGGACAGGTACATTTACCTATTACTTGTAATAGCCTCCATTCAAAAGTGCAAGTGATGCATTAGACGAGGTTTATAACTTGAGGACTTACTATAATAATCTCCATTCATATGGGCAAGTTGTGTGTAAGGCGTATGTTTGTTACTCGGAGACTGCTTGTGTATCATGTTATTACCACAACTATCATAATGCAGAACAGCTGCATCACCCAGAATATTCCCTCCCTCAGACCACCTCTTCAGTCAAACCTCTCCTGTGCTGGCCACCACTGATCTCTTCTCCATCTCCATAGTTTTGCCTTCTTGGGAATGTCACATAAGTGATACATATTATATAGCCATTTAAGACTGGATTCTTTTACTCAGCAAAATGCCTCTGAAGTTCATCCATATTATCGTATGTATCAATAAGTCCTCCCTTTTTATTGCTGAATATTATCCCAGTTTATGGATCACCACAGTTTACTTATCCATTCACCAATTGGAGAACATCAAGGTTGTTTCCAGCTTTTGACTATTACAAAGTAAGCTGCTATAGACGTTCACATAAGTTGTGTAAGCGTATTTTTTTTTTCTTTAGTGTAAATACCTAAGAGTTAGATAACTGGGTCATATGGTAAGTGTATGCATAACTTTACAAGGAACTACCAGACTGTTTTTCGGAACGGCTGTGCCATTTTCACTTCAGCAATGTAGGAGAATCCATCTGGTTCTGCACCCTCATGTTAACCATTCAAGTATGTGTAGGCATTTCATTGTGGTTTTAATTTGCATTTCCCTAATAGCTAATGATTGAACATTTTTTAATGTATTATTTACGGTTTGTGTATCTTCTTTAGTGAAGTGTGTGTTCACTTCAGACTTTTTGAACATTCTTGTGAATTATGTTGTTTTCTTACCTTTGAGTTTTAAGAGTTCTTTATAAATTTTAGATACAAGTCCTTCGTTAGATGTGTGGTTTGCATAGATTTTCTCATAGTCTATAACTTGCCCTTTTAGACTCTTTTACAGAGAAAAATCTTTTAATTTTGGTAAAGTATAATTTACCGATTTTCTTAAAAATGAATCTTTTGATGCTGTTTCTAAGAATGATTGCCTAACTTAAAGTCAGGAAGATTTTCTCATGTTATTCTTCTAAAATTTTTATAGCCTTATGTTTTACATTTAGATATATGGTCCATTTTCAGTTAATTTTAGTACAAGGTAGAAATAGATCAAGGTTCTTTTGTTTTTGCATATGGATGACCACATTTTTTTCAGCATCATTTGATATTAGTGTCACAATTTTCAAAACCTTTGCAGTGAGGCCAGGCACAGTGGCTCACACCTGTAATCCTAGAAGTCTGGGAGGCTGAGGCGGGTAGATTGCCCAAGCTCGCAGGTTCAACCCCAGCCTGAGCAAGAGTGAGACCCTATCTCTAAAACTGGCTGGGTATTGTGGCAGGTGCCTGTAGCCCCAGCTACTTGGGAGGCTGAGGCAAGAGAGTCACTTAAGCCCAAGAGTTTGAGGTTGCTATGAGCTGTGACACAATGGCACTCTGATGAAGGCAACATAGTGAGAGTCTGTCTCAAAAAAAAAAAAACCTTTGCAGTGCTCTTCAGATCTGTCCCACATGTGTGCCATCCAGGGACTAGTCTGAGGCCTGGGCAGAGATCTAGCCTGTTGTGCAAGTCCCCTGTGCATGTACACCTGAACAGTGTACACAACTTTATGGAATTCGTTCTCATGCTCCCTCTTTCTCCACAATCATCTGCCCCACATTCTCCAGCTCCCTCCTCCCCCTTTCCTAATCTTCTGTCTAGACTTAATTTAATCTTCTGTCTAGAAAACCAAGGGTATAGTCCTGTAGCTCTGTGGATCACACTTAAGTCAGCCTTTGGAACCAAGCAGTGGAAGAGTAGAGAGTGGAAAAAAAAAAAAAAACATGGCTCCTTCTTCCATCCCTCTTTCTGACCACAGTTCCTCTGGTCAGAGAGAAGGATCTCCCTATGTTAGGGTATTAGGTGTTTGTCCAGCCACCGTGGCTGCTCCTACTGCTGGGAGTTGCAGCTTTGGGAATGGGGCTTGGCTGGGGGCAGGGCCAGAAATGAAAAAAGATGCAGAGGATTTCTCCCACCTTTTCTGGTTATAGGGGGAGCAGAAATATAGGCCTTCCCTTGGAACTCTTTCAGTCCACGTGCAGGGCACAGTTCATGATTTGTGCTGCTTTGAGTCCAAGTTGAAGGGTATGGAAGGACAAAAGAATTAAGGAGCTCATTGCAAGATTGTTCAGACTATGCGTTCTAGTTTCTTTCCCCAATCTTCCTGCTACAATTTACTTTTCATTCCTTGGGTGCTCCATGCATTCTGTCCAGAGATTTTATTTATATTCAGTGGTAGAGACAGGGTGGAATGTGCTCACTCTATGTTAACCAACTATAACCCCAAATCTTTAGCATACTACAAAAGTATACAGAATTATACAACAAACACCTGTGTATCCATCTTTTTTTTTAAAATGGTGTATCAGAAGATTGCCATGTTTCCAATACATTAAATGCAGAACTAGTTTATGTCAAAGTGAAAATGAATTATTCCTGAAATGATGGAGATATGTCTTACCTACTTGTTCTCTTTGAGGCTCTTCTAAGCAGATGTTTATATTACCCTGTATCTGAAGCATGACTCTCGCTAAAGTTTAGCTTCTCTTAACTTTGCCTTGTAAGATTGAAGTGCCCGGCTTGGCGCCTGTGGCTCAACGGGCTAAAGCGCCAGCCATGTACACCTGAGCTGGCGGGTTCGAATCCAGCCTGGGCCCGCCAAACAACAATGACGGCTGCAACCAAAAAACGGCCGGGCATTGTGGTAGGCGCCTGTAGTCCCAGCTACTTGGGAGGCGGAGACAGGAGAATCGCTTGAGCCCAGGAGTTGGAGGTTGCTGTGAGCTGTGATGCCACAGCACTCTATCCAGGGTGACAGCCTGAGGCTCTGTCTCAAAAAAAAAAAAAAAAAATTGAAGTGCCCTCAGATGGGAAATGCAGTAACTTCTGATAAATCTCTTTTCCCTGATTTGAAAGTTTTACCAAGTTAAATATTTTTTACTACTACTTTAGTCATTCACAGTGGGATTAGTGTATAACCAGCAAAAAGTTTTTTATAACTCAAACAATGCCATGTTTGGTCAGTTCTGGCAGCGTTTTTACCTAAGTGATGAGCCTTGGGTTTGACATGGCAGATCTGTCTTCCTAATTCTGACACTCATTTACAAAGAACTAACAGTTGCACCCCTTTATTTAGAGCCTGTTGTGATCAGGTCTCCTGGGGATTCAACGAGGTCTGAGTCCTTGCCACTCAAAGTGTGGTCTTGAGACCTGAAGCATGGGCATCACCTGGGAGTTGGTTAGAAATGCAGAATCTCAGGCCCTATCCCAGACTTTCTGAGTCAGAATCCGCCATTTGTAGAATCACCGGGCGATCATGTTTGGGAAGCATAGTATGAAACAAAATCCCAGCTTTGAGGTGTCTGGCGGGCCCAGGCTGGATTCGAACTCACCAGCTCAGGTGTACATGGCTGGCGCCTTAGCCTGTTGAGCCACAGGCAGCAAGGAAGAGACTGCAGCAGATGAGGACCATTCAGGGCCCTGCATGCTAAGCATCAAATGCATGGTCCAGCCACTGAGGACCTCTGGGTTCAAAGGGGGCTGCCTCCTTGAACCTGGAGAAGAGGCAGACTAGGTGAATGGAGCTCTTACTCCAGAGATGAACAGAGGATCCCAGGTGGGGTGCAGGTAGTACTCAGAGGATAATGACAAGCATCAGGAATGAGAAGCTCCTCAAATGCAAGTGCTTTCCAGGGAAGTTACTGACCTCACCTATGACTAGACTGGTAATGAGGACAGGCCATAAGTGACTGTTGGGCATTTTCTACCGCATAGAGCATCTGGAGCCCACTGTGAGTGATCCATGACAATGCTCTTAAACAGTCTCAGGCATGCCAGTTTCTTAACAGAAGAATTTATTTTATTTTATTTTATTTTTTGAGACAAAGCCTCAAGCTGTCACCCTGGGCAGAGTGCCATGGCATCACAGCTCACAGCAGCCTCCAATTCCTGGGCTCAAGCGAGTCTCTTGCCTCCACCTCCCAAGTAGCTGGGACTACAGGCGCCCGCCACAATGCCCAGCCATTTTTTGGTTGCAGCCGTCATTGTTGTTTGGCGGGCCCGGGCTGGACTCGAACCCACCAGCTCAGGTATACGTGGCTGGCGCCTTAGCCAGTTGAGCCACAGGCGCCGAGCCAGAAGAATTTATTTTATAAAGGTTTTTTTCTTTTCTGGAGAAATTTACATCTGTGAGCAGTAATTGATTGCCTCTGTGCAACAACAGCACCACTCTGAACTTGTGGTTTTAGAGACACAAGTTGTTTGCAGGTTGAATTCCCAGCTTTTAGATTTTATGAGTACTGCCTGGAATTTTTAAAGCTTGGTTATTTTGAAACTAGGAGTGACCTCTTAGGGGAAAATAGAACTCGTATCAAAGCATGATTTATCACCTGTCTCAAATAGTTCTGGTCTCATAAAAGAGGCCATATGTGAAACCAGATTTAGTATGACTGAATATAGAGCATTGATTTGTAGAGGAAGTTAAATTAAGAGGTGGAATTGTGTTTAGGGCACATTTAAAAAAATAACAACCTCAACAAGTTAGTCATTGTACAGCATTGTTCCTTGGGACAAAGAGTGCAGATTGTTGAGTTGTATTCATGCTAGAATTATAAATATGTAAATGGACTAACTGCTATCTAGTATAATAGCTGAAATGTAATTTGATAGGGCATGTACATTTAGAGCAGGGTTTGTCAACAATGGCGCTATTGACTTTGGGGGCCAGATAATTCTTTATTGTGGGGCTGCCTCATACATTTTAGGATGTTTCACAGCATACCTGGCCTGTACCCACTAAGAGCCCATATCACCTTCAGTTATGACAATACATTTCCCCATGTCCCCTGTGGAAAAAATCATCTTCATTTGAGAATCACCAATTTAGAGTCATACTTCAACAATCTGGAACTTGCTATTTCACTCTCCCAACTCTACTGAGAATAAAAAAACAGATTAATGTAGTTTCTGGGGCAGACAGAGGTTTATGCGCTTTGCAAACTGGAGTACCCTGCAGACCTTTGTTCCTTATTTATCATTCATACTGTGTACATCTAGCAAACTGCTTTCCTGGATTACAAACACAGCTGATTAGGAGAGGCAAATAAGAGGTAGTGAAAGGGGTTGCTTTGAGCAGGCACTTGTACAAAGGGAATGGATTACTCTTTGACAGGGATAAAGGAAACAGAAGAGCAGACACATGAATTTATAGATAAGGAACCTGAGGTGAGAGTTAACTAAGTTGACCAAGATCACAGTGCTTGAAAGTGGTAGAAAGCGACCAAATTTAGAGTCAGTTCTGATTGATCCTAAAGCTCCAGCTCATAATGTCTGCCCTACAGAGCTTCTCTAACTGTGGCCCCAACTTACAGCTCAGTTTTTGTCCAGTGTTAACTGCTGGCTGTGTCTCCTTCAACACATTTCTTTCTGCTCATTCAATATACAAGTCAGTACACAACTGCCCACAGCATCGCTACAGGCAGGCTGTGATCTGGCTCTCTCTTTCCGTCTTATTGCTTTGTGCTTTCAGGTGCGTGCATGCACACCTGTATAATTCTGTATACATGGAACTTTTTAAAATAGCTTCCATATAAATGGGATCCTTTTTATAACTTGTCTTTTTTTGGTTTTTTTTTTTTTTCACTTTTATGTACCCTCCCCTCCTCTAGAAACTACTTTTAGCAATCTGAGATGTGTGTGTTTACTTCTGTGCTTTTGTCTGTGTTCTTGTAATCATATCTCTATCAGCATATCTACAAAGTAGATACATATATACAAATGGGGATTTTGTTAATTGCTTCTTTTTAAAAAGTGGAATTATATTTATTCTCCATCTCTATTCTCCATCTCATTTTCCATATTAGCAAAGCTCAGGGAAATCTTTCCAAATCAAGTGTTACAATGCTAATTTGTTGTTTTTTAATGGTTATATTATGTGGTATGACTATCCTGTAATTTACTATTCCCATATTAATAGGCATTTGCCTTGTTCCAGGTTTTTCATGTTACAATTAATATCCAATGTATATCTGATATATTCAATGTATACAAGTTCTAACAATTAAGTTCATGAACTTGTCACCATGGGCTTATGTTGGCAGCACTGTGCAAACAACTCAGTAACGTTTCAAAACCTTGATATATCAGTGTCTCACCATTGTGTTTGTGTGGATGTGTGGCAGTGTCTTGCTGAGCAGTGTTCACTACTGTTGTTGCTTATTTTTGCATGCCATCATAAGAAGGTCGAAGTTTGAATTACAGCAAAGAACAAACATTAAATTTCTTGTTAAACTTGGTAAGAGCGGAAGTGAAATTCAGAACTTACTAGTCCAAGTTTATGGGGATAATGCCATGAATAAAATGTAAGATTAAATTTTTAATGAGAGGAGAGAAAGTATCACCGATGAAGAGGTCAGGGTGGCCAGTTACAAGCAAAACTGATGAAGGCATTCCAAAAATTCATTGAATTAAGTGTCAGAATCACAGCTGATTGTGAAAAGCATAGCAGACCAAGTTAACATTAATAGAGAAATAGGAACATCTTTGTTTTTTTTTTTTTTTTTTTGAGACAGAGCCTCAAGCTGTCACCCTGACTAGAGTGCCGTGGCATCACAGTTCACAGCAACCTCCAATTCCTGGGCTCAAGCGATTCTCCTGCCTCTGCCTCCCAAGTAGCTGGGACTATAAGCACCTGCCACAATGCCCGGCCATTTTTTTGGTTGCAGCCATCATTGTTGTTTGGCGGGCCCAGGCTGGATTCGAACCCGCCAGCTCAGGTGTACATGGCTGAGCTGCTTGAGCCACAGGCGCTGAGCCAAGAAATAGGAAAATCTTAACTGAAAATCTTTGCATGAGAAAGGTATGTGCAAAAATGGTCCCAAAGGAGGTCACCAATGAACAAAAGCAAAGGGGAGTTGAAGCTTGCCAAGAACTTTTGGAGAAGAAAGATATTTTGAGCTGTGTTATCACTGGTGATGAAATATGGGTGTACCAATACGACCCTGAAACAAAATGTCAAAAGTGCGCAATGCAAGTCGGCCAATTCTCTATCATCAAATCAAGAGACAAAACAGGGTGGCACCCATAGGTCAGTGAATAGGGTGCCGGCCACATAAACTGAAGCTGGTGGGTTCAAACCCAGCCCAGCCAGCTAAAACAACAATGACAACTGCAACAACAACAACAACAAATAGCTGGGTATTGTGGTGGGCACCTGCAATCCCACCTACTTGGGAGTCTGAGGCAAGAGAATTGCTTAAGCCCAAGAGTTTGAGGTGGCTGTGAGCTGTGATGCCATGGCACTCTACCCAGGGTGACAGCTTGAGACTCTGTCTCAAAAAAAAAAAAAGAGAGAGTCAAAACAATGTTGCTAACCTTTTTTGATATCAAAGGGATTATTCATTATGAATTTGTACCCAATGGACAAATAGTTAACCAAGTTTACTATTTGGAAGTGCTGAAAAGCCTGTATGAAAAAGACAGAAATGACCTGAATTTTTTGCCAACATCTCCTGGCTTTTACATCATGACAGTGTGCCAGCTCACATGGTACTGTCTGTGAAGGAGTTTTTAGCCAGTAAACAAATATCGGTATTGGAACAGCCCCCCGATCTGGCCCCTAATGACTTTTTTCTTTACCCAAAGGCAAAGGAAATATTGAAAGGAAGACATTTTCATGACATTGAGGACATTAAGGGTGATATGACGATAGCTTTGATGGCCATTCTAGAAAAAAGAGTTCCAAAATAGTTTAAGAGTTCCACAAGGCGTAGGCAAAAGTGCACAGCTGCCCAAGGGGAGTACTTCAAAGGTGACTGGGGTGATATTCAGCAATGAGGTATGTAGCAGTTTTCATAGGATGAGTTCATAAACTTGTCAAACCTCATATATAACATTGGGTTCTGAGATTTTATTTTTATGGGATAGATCCCAGAAGTGGGATTGCTGGTTTTTTAAAAATTTTATTAGATATTTCCAGATTGCTAAAGCAATAATTGTTTTCATTTCCTTTCTGTCCATTTATCTGTCAGTTTAGGTGTCTTTTTCTTGTTGATTTAAAAGAGTGCTTCATATATAAGAGACTAACCATTTATCTTTACTAAACACTTTTAAAAAAAATCTACACTTATTTATTGACTTTGTTTATCATCTTTCTTTTATAACTCTGGATTAAGAGGCTATACAGTACAGTCTGTGTTTTGTTCTTTTCCATTTATTGTTTGTGTGCTTTTTCATGAGTGTAGCATAATGTGGCATTTCATTTTATTTTCATCCAAATGAAGAATGAGTTGTGCTTGCACCACTTGTTAAACATGAGAACTTTTACCTTTTGCTGTATGTTAAATTGTCTACTTCCTAACTTTCAACAACATACTAATAACTCCGTTTATGAGATAGTGTGCCGTGGCCCATCCAAGTGATAGAATCTCTTCTTCTTGCTTCTTGGGGAAGCATGGCTTGACAGTAATTCACCTCGCAGCCTGGTCTGGGAACCTTGACGTCATGCTTATGTTGGTTAGAGCTGGAGCTGACCAGAGAGCCAAGAATCAGGTAGGTATTTGGGACACACTTGGATATAAGCTCCCACTTCACTATTGCAGGAGGAAGGAATTTGTGAGGTCACACTCTAAGTATCTCCCCCACCCTGGATCTCTTTAGGATGGAATGAATGCCCTTCACTTTGCAGCTCAGAGCAATAATGTGCGCATCGTGGAGCACCTCATTCAAGATCTGCACCTGCAGGACCTGAACCAGCCTGATGAGGTGTGTTTACAGTGGTTGGGGAGGTCTTGCATCCACCTTTACCAGATTCTGCTTTCTTCCTCCCCCTGAGAGACTTATAAGCGCAGCCAGCATAGCAGACCTAGCTCTCCAGCCAGCTCCTACATCACTGCAGCAGACCAGGAATGGAAGGGAAGTGTTGGTATTGGCTGTGATCCTAGTAGCAGCCTCTGCATGTGGGGAGGACAGGAAGTGTTGAGGGCAGCCAGACTCTTCCTTCCCCTTCTAGTCCCCCTTCATGGCCAGGATGGAGATACTATCCACCCTCTTTAGTATTCAGAACATGTGCCTAAATTTTATTCTATTCTGTTAGGCCTTTTTGGAATGTATTTGACCCAAGCTATATAGTATTGAGCCATAGAATATAATGCAGTCAACCTGTATTTGTCTATATTTGTTTTCTTTTCTTAAGAAGATACAGAATAATACCAGCTATCACTTAATGAGTGTTTGCTAATGTGCTAGGTACAGAGGAAAGCTACTTACTTACATACATTATTTCCGTGAGAGTTCTAGGACCTGGCCCGTACAGATACTCAACAAATCAATGTGGGATGAATGTGTTATGTCATTAACCTCCACAACAATCCTATAAGGTAGAAATAGTTGGCTAATTTGTAGAGGTGAAGAAGTTGAGGCTCAGAGAAACTGATCCAAAGAAAGTCTCAAAATTGAGAAGTAGCTGAATGAGGATTTGAAGCCAGATTTGGCTGATTCCGGTTGTCATCCTATACTGTCTCCTCCCTCAGATGACAGGGGCATGGCCCATGTGCCAGGGACTGTCTTCTTTCTGAAATATATCCCTCTATGCTTTTCCCACAGAGTAGTAGTCTTTATGCAGTTGGCTTTTTGATTTCTCAGCAGTGGAACATACTTCACGAATGTGAGGGACTTTTCTCTGTGCCACTAGCATATTTTTCTCTATAAAAATATTGAAATTGATCAGTAATATTCCCTTTATTTTACCGCTTTAAAAATTCTTTTTTTCCTGATCTCAGTCTTAAAAACAACAATAACAACAAAAGCTGTCTCTTCAAATTAGGCTCATAAACTTCTTGTACTTCCTCTACATATGACTAAACAACTATGTGTTTATACCTTAGAGGCAGACAGACTTGGCTGCGGAGGCTGTGCTGGGGCAGTGCCAGCACATATTAGTTATATGGCTTTAAGCAAGTTCTCCAGCTGCAGAAAGCCTCATTTTCTCCATCTGTACAACAGAAACAATAAAATTGACTTCATAGGTAGCGCTAAGGATAATAGGAGAAATCTTGTCCCCCATATGTTTCTTTTCCAGGCACACTTCCATTTTTTTTTATATATATAGACAATTTCTATTTCCTCAATCTTACGTAAAAGTGCTCATATTGAATGAGCTTCGTGATGGGCCATTCCACAGCCCCCTTCCAAGAAGGCAGCATTCCTATACCCCTAAGCCACTACTATGTAGCAGTATCGGAGCAGCCACTGTTGAGATGTTCAAGTGAGGAAATGACCATAAAGCACTTAGCGAAGAGCCTGGCACAGGTTGGGTTCACTAAATGGTAGTTATTGTAATGATTGCTGCAGTACAAAACAGGCTGATTTCCTCAAATTGACAATCATAGTCAAACACTGTTTAGTATCAGGATGAAACAGCTGACTCTGTCCCATTGATCCATGGTAAGTAGGGATGTGGCCTATGAACAATTCCATTCCGTTCAGGTCAGCAGATATTTGTGGAGGGCCTGTTATGTTTGACACACACAGTGGTTTCCCCCTTCATTGGGCTCTAACTGCTTTCATGGGAGATCATAGTATCTGGGAAGGGTCAGGCAGGCTAATGAGGTTCAAAAACCAAAGCAGGAACCTTTCCCACTTGGTGTTTTTGCCAGCCACCAGCCTTCCTGCCCATCATCTCTTTCCACCTGGCTCTGGGCTCATCCTGAACCCGTCCTCCTCCTCTCACTATCTGTTAGGGAAAGGCTGAGGAGCCCTGGCAGCAGACTGTGCAGATGTCTGCACATGTCCAGCTGAGAAATCTTAAACTAAGATGGGTTCAGAGAGGTATAAGAAATGAGCAGGGCAGCGCCTGTGGCTCAGTGAAGTAGGGCACCAGCCCCATATACTGAGGGTGGCAGGTTCAAACCCAGCCCCAGCCAAACTGCAACAAAAAAATAGCTGAGTGTTGTGGTGGGTGCCTGTAGTCCCAGCTACTCAGGAGGCTGAGGCAAGAGAATCACCTAAGCCCAAGAGCAGGAGGTTGCTGTGAGCTGTGACACCACAGCACTCTACTGAGGACGACAAAGTGAGACTCTATCTCTTAAAAAAAAAAAAAAAAGAATGAAAGAAATGAGCAAATAGGCTTGGCTCCTGTAGCTCAAGTGGCTAAGGCTCCAGCCACATACACCAGAGCTGGCAAGTTCAAATCCAGCCCGGGCTTGCCGAACAACAATGACAACTACAACCAAAAAATAGCCAGCCGTTGTGGCAGGCACCTGTAGTCCCAGCTACTTGGGAGGCTGTGGCAAGAGAATTGCTCAAGCCCAGGAGTTGGAGATTGCTGTGAGCTGAGATGCCACAGCACTCTATCCCTGGTGACAACTTGAGGCTCTGTCTCAAAAAAAAAGAAAAGAAAAGAAAAAAGAAATGAGCACATAATGAGTCCACTGGGTTGTCTAGAAAAAGAAGACTCTGAATCCAATTTCAGTTTTGTGTGAAAACTGATCAATGGAAAAAAACAAAGTTTACTTTTTTTCTCTAGTATCTGTAAGTGGAGTCAAGTATGTTGGCAAAAGGCAGTTGGGATGGTGCTTGCCAGGGGCTGGTTTCGGGAGAGGGAGACCAGGGAGTTACTGTTTAATGGCAACAGACTTTCAGTTTGCCAAGATGAAAAGATTTATGGATATGCATGGTGGTGATGGGTGCAGAACAGTATGAATGTATTCAATACCAGTAAACTACTTGCATACACTTAATGATGGTTAAGATGGCAAATTTTATATTATGAGTACCACAATTTAAAAAATTGGAAAAGTAGGGTGGCGCCTGTAGCAGTGAGTAGGGCACTGGCCCCATATACCGAGGATGGTGGGTTCAAACCCAGCTCTGGCCAAACTGCAACAAAAAAATAGCCAGGCCTTGTAGCGGGTGCCTGTAGTTCCAGCTACTGGGGAGGCTGAGGCAAGAGAATCGCCTAAGCCCAGGAGCTGGAGGTTGCTGTGAGCTGTAACTCTACAGCACTCTACCGAGGGTGACAGAGTGAGATTCTGTATCTAAAAAAAAATTGGAAAGTAAGAGCCAGTTGGAGCTGGATCAGGAGCTCAGGGTCTATTAATTCAGCACTGAGTTCCCTTTCTGTACTTCCTTAAAGGTATTGTGGAGTCATGAAATGCATTTGATGAAATTCTAAGACCCTTCCACCTTGATAGCATTACCCTCTTGCCTAGTTTCTTATCAACAGAAACTGATTGTGAGCCTGTTTACCTACAAGGGTGAGCAATCTCCTCTTTGGCCTGAAGGGAACTCCAAAAGTTAACAAGGACAGCTTTCCTGGGAGATGACCTTTTTTTTTTTTTTTTTTGAGACAGAGCCTCAAGCTGTCGCCCTGGGTAGAGTGCCGTGGCATTACAGCTCACAGCAACCTCTAATTCCTGGGCTCAAGCGAGTCTCCTGCCTCTGCCTCCCAAGTAGCTGGGACTACAG
>CAUYRH010132049.1:0-45204 GCA_963574655.1 Perodicticus potto
ATCGTACTGTGAGAGATAGCCCTCATAGCATTTTCTTAATCACTATATAAAGACATTGATACTCTACATTTAATAAGTTTCACCAGTACCCTACTAAGATGCACCGTAGGTGTGATCCCACCAATTACCCTCCCTCCACCCAACCTCCTCCCTCCCCTCCCCTCCCTTTCCTCTAATTTATAGCTTTCATATGAAGGCTAAAACCCAATTATAGCACAAGAATACAGGGAAATGGGAAGTTTTATATATGCCAGTAGGAGTGGTTTAAGAGCCCTCCTACTCCAATTCACGCAAGTGAATGTTCAGTTATTTTAACAACCACAAGAGGGAGTTGCATGCTTAAATTAGCTTTTATCTATTAAAATTTAATTTTGACTGAAAGAGGATTTAAAAGGTACTGAATATTTTTTTCTAACTGTAAGGTCTTCCTTTTTTATCTACTTAGGAAAACAAGATAGACAGCTTAATTTAGAAAACTGAAGAAGTCAGTATATGATTGCTATATTAAATACACCACTTTATTTCTTCGACAGAACTAGCATATAAAAAAAGCCACCTATCTGCAGTGTCTGCAGCCTAAACATCTTGCTGTATTTCATAGTGTATGGCATCTTGCTAAGTGAAAAACATTAAAGCTAAACATTTAAGAAGAACTCAAGTTTTTGTTTTATCAGTGTATCATTTCTTAGACTTAATTTAGTGTTTTGCTCTACTGTCCATTAAAAATCAAGTTGTCATTATTTTACATTTAATAGTTATTTATCTAGTGCCTATAATTTTCAGGGTATGAGACTACATACTAAGTGGTACAAAATTGAATTCAGTTTTTACTCTCAAGTTTAGATTTAATTGAAGGATGTACTTGATAATGTAAAATCATTTTAGAATTTTTCAAAGTACAAAATAAAATGAACTAGTCTTAACAACACTAAGATTCTCCTTTTGGTGTCATGATTTATAAATACGAAGTAAGAATATGTAAACTTGAAATAATTTCCTAAACTTTGTTTCTGTCCTTCATGCTTCATCCGTGGTATTAATTTATTTATTGCCTTTGAACAAGTAGTATGAAAATTAAGCTCAATTACTATTCAAATTATCTTGAATTCAAGAACAGTGAAAACTTAATGTATTTTTGTCTGAATAAAATAACATCCAATGTAAATTTCACATACGAAACTGCAATACAGCCCTTAATCATGCCTTATTATGATTTTTACTACTTGTTTCTAATTAGATATTATTTTAATATTATGAGGGTATATACACAAAGGGTACCAAAAAATAACACATTTTAAGAAAGGAAAAAACTATAATCAATATATACTGATAACAAAAGATGAGTAGAAGTCATATTTGAGCACCACTTGTAATAGCAGAAATCAAACATGACATCAGTTTTACAGTTTTAATGGTTTTTTTCCTTTCTTAAAATTCATATACATAGTTTGGTACCCTCTGTGTTTTATATATGCTAATATATCTTCAATGTATAATACAGTTTTTACATATGATTGCATGTATGTATTATAACACATATATACATAAAGCTTTGATAGAAGCTTTTTAAATATACTTATTCTTTTTTATTCTCTCTAAGTTCTTAAATGTCTGAAAATACCCTCATATTTTTAGCTGAGTATTGAATTCTTAGTTGAAAATTATTTTTCTACAGAATATTATCACCAAGAGTATTTGTCATTGTCATTTTCTTAGTTGAAAATCATTTTTCTACAGAATGTTATCACCAAGAGTCTCTTTGTCTGATGTCTGTGTGATTTTGTACTTGTGTTTGTATCCTATTTTATTCCCTCTGGAAATATTTAGAATCTGCCTTTTGTCTTTAGTAGTCTGAAATTTTACCAATGGTGTATCTTAATGTAGGTCTTTTCTCTTTTTTCCTTCTTTCTCTCTTTTTTTTTTTTTAATCATCCTTGCTCCACATTTAGTGGACTCCTCTGGTATAAAGGCTGGTATCTCCCTTCAGCCCTAGGAAGTTCTCTTCTGATCCCCACTAGTTTCTCCAGTCTCTCTTTGCAGACCTCTTGTTCTTCAGTTTTTAATTTCCTAGACAAACTTTCTATTTATTTCTCATTGTTATATCCTCTGTATATTCCACCTTCTTATCTTTCTATTCTACATTATAGGAGATTTTCTTACTTTTCACCCATGTATAAAATTTTTATTTTAACAATGCTTTTTTTAACTTCTGAGAGCTTTTCTGATTCCTTTTTCATAGCAGATTGTTGTTTTATGGGTGTAAGAATATCTCAAATCTCTTAATGATATTAATTGGCATTTAAGTTCTTGTCTCTCTTCTGAATTATCTTCATTTAATGTGGGTTGAGTTTTTCTCTTTGTTTATCCAGATCTTTCACATTCATATCAGATGTTCCTCAAATGTGTGGTGAGCCCTGGCTGGTTGGTTGATTGGTTGGTTCATGTTTAAGAATAAAGTCCTACAAAGACGGACTGAAAAGCCTTGCCTTGTATGAAAGTGAGACTTGTTGCTTGGTAGACTTTGATGGATAGGTTGAGGATAGGTGAGGAGTCAGCTACTTTGTACAAGGAAATACTCCACCTCATCACCCAGTGTTCTGTGTTTGGGGGCCAGATTGGGAAATGTGTGTTTGGGAGTTGGGAGAAAGCTTAAAAATAAATATACAGCAAAAGCCCTACAGGATAGATAGAAATTGTTCCCTAAACAGATAGCCAGTTAGGCCCCGGTTTTCTGGCCTTTTGTTCACTTCTGCCTCTTACCTGCATTCCTCTATGTAAAGAGCCTCTTCAGGTTTCTGCAGAGCAAGCATGTTAGCTGACACTTTTGTCCATGAGACTGCAGCTTTTTTCACTCTCCTTGGTTAGTCTGTCCCAAAACTTCCTGACATCTATTGTCAATTAATTGCCTTCTTCTTGTTTTTTTATTGCTGTTAGATTGTACCTGTTTTATTCCTCTGGGGTTTTTTTGTTTTGGGCGGGGGGGGGGGGTTGAGACAGAGCCTCAATCTGTCACCCTGGATAGAGTGCGGTGGCATCACAGCTCACAGCAACCCCCAATTCCTAGGCTCAAGCGAGTCTTGCCTCCGCCTCCCAAGTAGCTGGGACAACAGGCGCCCACCACAAGGCCTGGCCATTTTTTGGTTGCAGCCATCATTGTTGTTTGGCGGGTCCGGGCTGGATTCGAACCCGCCAGCTCAGGTGTATGTGGCTGGCGCCTCAGCCAGTTGAGCCACAGGCGCCGAGCCTCCTTTGGTATTTTTATGGAGTCTCTTTGTATGCAATGCTCAGTCAAACATCTTTAAACAAAAACCCTGGCCAATGTAATTGAATCTTCACAGCTTGGCTTTTTAAGTTAGTATTAAACTATATGTAAATCAATGACAGGGATAGAGAAAATTTTTC
This sequence comes from Perodicticus potto, assembly GCA_963574655.1. NCBI lineage: Eukaryota > Metazoa > Chordata > Mammalia > Primates > Lorisidae > Perodicticus > Perodicticus potto. Next base: position 3,403 of record CAUYRH010132049.1, read on the forward strand.
CCTTACTGTAGTCTGTAATAGCTCATCCCTCCTTCTGTATGAGTACATAGGAAGATGTGACAGTTCCTGCACTCATCCTAGAGAAAGTGCTACATACCTCATTGCTGAATGTCGCTACAGTCACCTTCAAAAGTACCCCCTTGGGAAGCTATCCACTGACACCAGCACCTAGTCTGTCCTTCAAATGAATTTTAGAACTCTTTTCCTGGAATGACCACCAGAGCTGTGGTAGAAAGAAGTCTGACAATTAAGTTCATGTACTTCCACCATGTGCTTAACTTTGGCAGCACTTACACAAACAACTTGGTAAGGTTTCGTAACCTCAGTATATCAGTGTCCCACAGGTCTGTTCTACGGTGGTGCCTTGCTTAGTGGCATTCATTATTATTGTGTTTTTGTGTGCCTTACAATGACAGCTCTGATGATCATTCCAGAAAAAGAGTTCTAAAAGTGCTTTGAAGGGTAGACTTGGTGCTAGCATTGATGCATATCTTCCCAAGGGGAGGACTATAGTGATATTCAGCAATGAGGTATATAGTACTTTTTCTAGGACGAGTTTACAGACTTGTCAGCCCTCATATTACTAGATTAGGTATGAGCCTAGTTGATCTGTATGTATGGTTGGTATGATTTTATTTATAATAGTTTCTTCACATGTCAAAATAAACAAAAACCAAAAAGCCAGGATAAGTGATTCTCTCACATCTCTATTCATAGTCATTTTCTGTAGCAGGTGCAAATGTGTACCCTCACCCAGCAACTCATTTTGTAAGCTTTTCTTACCCTCTGTCCAACCTTCTTTCAGACCCTGGAATTATAACTGGCATGTTTCTTTTTTCCCAGTCAGCACCTAACCTTTTCATTTAGTGGTGGCTGATTAGAGTAAAATATCATTACTGTAATTAATCCTTCTTCAATGTGATTCTAATAACATTGTTTTATAATGGACAAACATGGGGTAATGTTGAAGAAAGTTTATAGCTTTAGCTGAGTTTTCATAGTGATTTTTAGAAATTCATTTAACACCCCCTTTTTTTCCCAGTAGTTCATCTTTCTCAGATTCTTGCCTAAAAATTCTAAACTATAAATGAAAAGTGAACTAGATTCACAAAATCCCAGTCACTTAGAAGAAAAAATTACTGAGAAATAAATCTATCCGTCCTACTGTAGCCATTGGATTTTTAGCTTGCTTATAATTAACAGTTAACCCTAAGAGATTGTAAGTAGTCTGCCAACCGAGTATGTCATTTCTAGGTAATATAGTCATTGTAACTCTGCTCTAATATTTTTTTTCCAAGACAGAATTTCACTCTGTCACCCAGGTAGAGTGCAGTGGCATCGTCATAGCTCACTGCAACCTTAAACTTTTAGGTTCAAGATCTTTCTGCCTCAGCCTCCTGAGTAGCCTGGGACTACAGGTACACATCACAATGCCCAGCTAGTTTTTTCTGTTTTTAATGGAGATGGGCTCAGACAGGTCTTGAATTCCTGAGCTCAGTTGATCATCCTGCCTCAACCTCCCAAAGTGTTAGGATTATAGGTGTAAGCTCCTGTACCTGGCCAAGAATTTACTGTTTAACTCAAAAACATCCTACAGTTGTGCTGTGAGCAACTGTAGCTCCTTCCATTCTCCTAAATCTTCTTTGAGTAAGAGTTCTGCCTGATATTAAAGGCAGAAATCTCCTGTAAATACTGGCCTTCTATGTTTATCTCAACTCTATGGTTTCCTTTCCTATTTTAATAGAAATGTTGGAAGTATTTGGTAGGGGATTATGAGTAGAGCTATGCCTGGGAGAAAATTCAACCCTGTTGATATATGCTTTATGATACATTAGTTGGAAAATAAATGAGAATATTCTTTTATAATTTTTGACAAAGAGTGAAAGTTGTATACTACTAGCATTTTTCCTTTTATCGTTAAGAACATCTTTATCTCATAGTATACTTTGCCCTAATGTCAGATTTTTTCTGAATAACTATATTAAAATTTCTCTAGCCACCTTTACGATTTTCCTTCTATCTTTAGTTTTCAGCAAGTTTGACTGTTGTGTATAAGTGTTTTGTTTTAGTACTAATCAGAGATCTCTGGGCTTCTTGGATCTGTGCTTTGCTGTACTTTATTAATTTTGGAAAATGTTTGGTGTTTACATATCCTCAATCATTTCTCCTGCCTTGCTTTTCTTTTCTCTCTAACCCATTACATCTATACTCTACAACTCTTAAATTTTTTGTTCTTTTTTTCCAATTTTTTTAGGCGTTCAGTTAGACAATTTCTATCTTCAAATTCACTGAACCTTCTGTGTCTAGTATGCTGATAAGCCTGTCAAAGGAATGTTTACTTCTAGCATTTGACCCTTTTATAATTTCTACCTCTGTTCTCAAATTATCCATCAATTTCTGTGTGCTGTCCACCATTTATAAGTTCATCATAGTTATTTTTAAGTAACCTATCAGTACATTTCAGCATCTGGGTCATCTTTGAATATAGTTTTGTGGATTCCTTTACTTTGATAATGAGTTGGATTTTTCTCTCGCTTTTCTATGTGTCTCATAATTTCTTATTGATGCCAAACACTGTGTATGAAGGAACAGAAGAGACAGAAGTAAATAGTATTTATCTGTAGAAGTGAGGATACCTCTTTTTCTGGCAGGTTGTTAATGTAAAAAATCCAGTTAATACAGTCAGTAGAGCTGGGTTTGGGTTTCTTGTTCCCCCAGTGTATCAGAGCCTTCAAATACTTTAAACAATTGGCTGCTGTTATTACCTTATGCCTCTTACAGTAGTGCAAGTCCAAGATACTTACTTTGAACTTTTCCATGCTATGATGGGTCCCTGTTTTACTCAAAGTAATACTATCAACAAAGTTCTACATGATTTGCTAATGGGCCAGATAATAAATTATTTAGAATTTTGTAGGCCACAAAGTCTCTGTCACAACTATTCAATTCTGTTGTAAAATGAAAACAGCCATAGACAACAAATTACAAAAAATACTGAACAAGGCTGTATTCCAGTAAAACTTTATTCTCAAAGCAGGCGTTGGGCCAGATTTGACCCATGGACTATAGTTTGCTTACCCCCTGTAGTTTGATTTAGGGTCTTATTCTCGTTCTTCTCTCCTACCACAGTCTCTGTTATCATTGTAAGGTAAGCCCTACAAGGGCAGGGATTTTTGCCTGTTTTGTACACTGATTTCCCAAGTGACTGTAATACCTGACACATAGTAGGATGTCAACTTTTAAAAGAGGGGATCAGTGAATAATTATGTTTGTTCCTTTTTTTTTTTTTTTTTGAAACAAAGTCTTTCTCTGTTGCCCAAGGTAAAGTGCCATGGCGGCAGCCTAGCTCACAGCAACCTCAAACTCCTAGGTTCAAGCTATCCTCCTGCCTCAACCTCCTGAATAGCTGGGACTACAGGCTTCTGCCACTATGCCTAATTTTTCTTTTCTTTTTTTTTTTTAAGTGGAGACAGGGTCTCACTCTTGCTCAGGCTAGTCTCAAACTCCTAACCTCAAGCAGTCCTCCAGTTTTGGCCTTTCAGAGTACTAAGATTATAGGCACAAGCCATTACACATGACCCTGGTTTTTTGCTGTTGTTGTAGTTGTTTGTTTTTTAAATAAACAGCATATAACTGCACTTTTTAAATCCAGTCCACTGATCTCTGAGGTCTCAACAGATATATTTAATTAGATTGCATTTATTGTGATCTCTTAATACATTTAAAATTATTCCTGTCATGTTTTTGTTTTGTTTTCTATTTATTTCCTTTATTTTCTCCTTTTCTGCCATCTAGATTTATTTATTTTTATTTTATTTTATTTTTTTTTTTTAGAGACAGAGTCTCATTTTGTTGCCCTCGGTCGAGTGCAGTGGCATCACAGCTCACAGCAACCTCCAGTTCTTGGGCTTAGGCAATTCTCTGTCTCAGCCTCCTGAGTAGCAGGACTACAGGTTCCTACCACAACAGCTATTTTTTTGTTGCAGTTTGGCCAGGGCTGGGTTCGAACCCGCCACCCTCAGTATATGGGGCTGGCACCCTACTCACTGAGCCACAGGCACCACCCTGCCATCTAGATTTAATTAGATGTTCTTTATTTCCCCTTTTGTTCTGTCTTTTAATTTGGAAACTGCACATTCTATTTAGCTTCCTTGAGTAGTGATCCCTAAATATTTAACATGTATATTTGGCTTAACAACATTTGAGGGTATTCCTCTTAAATACTTGTAAAACTTCAGAATACTTCACCTCTGATCTTTACACTTCCAATTTATTATATGTTTTTAATATTTTAGTTTTGCTTTGTTTAGCCACTCCTCCATCCTCATCATAGCCTTTTTGTTTTTAGTCAGAGCTTTTCAAAAAATTTACTCATCATTTCTTTCTTTTGTATGTGATTCTCTTATTGAAACACATTTTTAGTAGTCATTTCAGCAGCTATCCATAGTTGATGAATCCCTCCAAACTTTGTCTGAATATGTCTTTATTCATTTGTATTCTTTGATAATTTAGTTAGGTGAACAAATTATTTCATTATCTTATAAAATGTTTTACTTTTTTCCTTTAGTTTTGTAACATTTTCATCAAGTATCTTTTCAGATCTTGCCTTTTTGTCTATTTTCTCTGTTGTCACTGTCTGGACCTCGTTTTTTTGATGTATGTGAAACCTTTCAATCTCTATTACTTTCTCTCTGTGTATTCTGCATTCTCAGATCTATCTCTCAGATCACCGTGTCTTTGACTGTATCTAATTGGCTATTTAATATATTTGAATTTTTCATTTCAATGACTCTTATTTCTAGAGGTTGTTTAAGGTACTCTTTCAAATCTTCCTGTTTTTTCAAAGTATTATAGAATCATTCCAAACTACCTTTTTATAAAAGTAGATTCAGGTATCTTCACTTCTAGTCTCGTATCCTAAAAGATGAGATTCACATCCAAGGATATGTTACAAAAACTTTCAGTTTTTATAGCTTAATAAGGTTTCCTAAGCAGTTCATTGTTCATGCTGCAAGATTGATTGCTTATTTTGTCTCTTTACAAATCTTGGGAAAATATTTTCATAAAATATAATCTGATTGTAAAAAAAATAAGCATTTGATTAAATTGTATCATTTTTTACTTTGCAATTGAATAATGTTAACATTCATGTGGATTGAAATCAATCTACCTGTTTTATTTGTCATATACATCAAAATGGATTCAACCCATTCCACATTTACTTCTAAAATATCTATAAAATTTTCATATTAGAATACCTCACTTATAGATCAGACACACCAGACTGGTGTAAAAGGGCTTACCCTTTCCAAAAGTTAGATGTGAATTCGATACTATAAGTTAATTGACTAGACTAGAGAACCTTTAAAGAAGTTATAGATTTAAAATGCTGTCTTCAGCCATTAAGTGAGTTTTTCCAAATCCTAAAAAAAAAATTAAAACGTAAAATGACATTTGCTTAAATAATTAAAATAATTTTCACATTAAAATCTTTAAAAATTATAATGTTTAAATTCAAAATATTTGTTTTAATGTAGCTTTGTAATTCTTCACAAATTCTTATCACAGAAATATTCATTTTGTTTTCCCAAGTCTACTGAAAGGTTAATTGACTGAAGTGGGTGAGTCTTCATGTTTACTAACATGTGTTGCAGCTCTCTTGGTACACCAGAAGGCCAGAATGGAACGACTTCAAAGAGAACTTGAGATTCAGAAGAAAAAGCTGGATAAACTAAAATCTGAGGTCAACGAAATGGAAAATAATCTGACTCGAAGGCGCCTGAAAAGATCAAATTCCATATCCCAAATACCTTCGGTAAGTCTTTACGTAACTGTTGTGACCTCTATGCTTGAACATAAGAATAGGCCATCAGCCGTAAGTGTGTGTCTTGATGTAGTTTCTACCAGTGCTCTTAATTCATATTTATTTTTCTGTCCTTACTTTCCTCTGCCAAACTCTACTCTTTATTAACTAATTACATGAAAATTCAATGCCAGTCTTTCTTACATAGAATTATTTTTCAGCTCGAAGAAATGCAGCAGTTAAGAAGTTGTAATAGACAACTCCAGATTGACATTGACTGCTTAACCAAAGAAATTGACCTTTTTCAAGCCCGAGGTAAAGTTCAGCGCATACTCGCTCAAATTCAATTATATTAAGCTCAAATTCATTATATTAATCTACCAACTCTTACCCTGTAGCTAAAAATATTCTCATCAATCATAACCTTTCTGTCTCAGAACATTTGGTTTTGGACCTAGATAGTACTAAAATACATTTCCTCTTTATGCTCAAAAAATAATTATGTACTTGGTAGAGGAAGTACCTTGATAATTTTATATCCTTCATATCCACTTTAGTCATATGTTAAGGGAAGACAATGATTAACTATGTCCAGAAGCATTGCCAGAGTATTGCTTTTATTTATTAATAGAATCTGTTACAATAATATTTGCTGAGATTGAAGTACAGTAGAACCTCTGTAAGTTGACCACCCAAAGGACTGTAACAAACTGGTCAACATACAAAGATGGTCAACATGAAGAACTTAGGCCTACCCAATTGATACATACGTATGGTGCATGTCTATCTGTGAAAATTATGTCAACTGAAGGATGTGGTCAATGCAGAGAGGTGGTCAGCTATAGAAATTCTACCATATACTTATTCATATAAATTTTTCCTATTTCCTTTTTTTCTTTTACCTTTCAAAAATTTTACTTTTAAAAATATAATTTAAAAGATATCCCCATCTCAATGGCTCTAAATTGATGAAATAGAGAACAAAATGAAAATAAAGTTTATACATTCTTAGGACAACTTAGGGCTATGTTAGTTGTTCAAACTTGAGCTGTTAGTAACAAGCAATAATTTGTTATTACAATAAAAAATGTTTACAATATAATTCAGTTCCATAGAGAATTAAAAGGAAGTTTTAACACTTAAACCTAATTTTGAAGTTGAGGTAATAATAGAAATGTATAAAATGGAAAAGACAGGAAAGAGAAGGAAGCCAACAAAAAAGAAGCCCTTAATCACACTTTTGAGTGTATTCCAGAATACATTAAGCTGGAAGGCAATTTTTTTTATTTCTTTTAAATTGTTGGTTAAGGCTCAGTGCCCTTAGCTCGGTGGTTAGGGCACCGTCTACATACATGGGGGCTGGCGGGTTTGAACCCAGGCCTGCTAAACAACAGTGACAACTGCAACAAAAAAATAGCTGGGCATTGTGGCGGGTGCCTGTAGTCCCAGCTACTTGAGAGACTGAGGCAAGAGAATCACTTAAGCCCAAGAGGTTGAGGTTGCTGTAAGCTGTGACACCACGGCACTCTCCCAAGGGCAACATAGTGAGCCTGTCTCAAAAAAGAAAAATAAGTAAATAAATAAAAAATAAATTGTTGGTTAAGCTATTTATCTTAAAACATTAATTCAAACATGCCATAATTTAACTTTGGAGAGAAAAAGTTACTCCTGGTCTTGAAACTAAAATCCTTGAACTTAGTCCTTTGGCATAAAATCTGAACCATTACATTGCACTGGTGCAAGGTTTTTATACTTACATGTAGCAAAGCCATTTAATTGCTTAAATCCATGTTTGAAAATTTTAAATTATAAATTGTTAAATTTTAAGTTATTTTAACTTTTCACATAGTACAAGATTCTGCTTCTTATTCTGTTAATGTCTTTTCAGTATTGATTAGACTTCTTCCTCAATTTACCACTTACTTTGGGGTTTCTGAGTACTGTAATATACCTAATAAATCATATTTGATGTATTTTGAAATCTTACATATAATTTGTGACCAGAGGGGCAAAATAAATTAAAAGCACTTTTCCGTTTATAATATGGTGTTTTTTAGAAAAAAATACTTGCTTAAAAATAAAGTTAAGTATTTTTGAGTTACAAACATTGATATATTTACTTTTTATATATTTCAGGACCACATTTTAATCCCAGCGCTATTCATAACTTTTATGACAATATTGGATTTGTAGGTCCTGTGCCACCAAAACCCAAAGGTTAGTGTATCATTAAGCGTGAAATCTGTTACATTTTAAAGAGCAAGATTTTAGAAAGTTCTTATTTTTAGCAACCTGCCATTCTAGAAGTATTTCAAACTTTAGCATTCTTAGATGACTTTATTAGCAATATGTTAATGTATTTTCATTTAAGTGCTGGCGATTGAGTAGGATACAAAGTGGTAATATATTTAGCTTTTTAAGAATAATATGCATGACTTCAGGAAATCACTGAATACTCCCAAAAGAGCAAATCTTGGTTCAAAAAAGTGCAAAGATTTGTATTCTTAAAATTTTACACAAATGGTAAGGAAGACACCTTAGGGAAGTTTTTTTATGCATATCCTATTTTGTTTAATTTATACATAATTCTAAGTAATCAAAATACTATGAATTTCACATAAATTACTTTTTATCTACTATTATTTTACATCATTGATGTTCATAGAATACTATGTACATCAAACTTAGACATTTTAAAATAGATGTGTTTTGATTCAAGCATTAAAATATTTATAGAAATGGAAACAAGTACATAAATGACTGATCAAGGTAAATTTATAGACATGTATAGATTATTATAACACTGTAAATGTGGCTTGTAATTTACTTTTAACCCTAATATGAAAGTTAAAATGTAAAAATGTGTTAATGGACTATACAATATTTTAAAAAGCAAACTCTGTAATAACACAAATTGTGGCAAGGTGGGAGTGATAAAGGTGTAATATTTTTGTATGCAGTTGAAGTTATCAGCTTAAAATAGAGATGTATAACTAACAGATACAAGCCTCTAGCTAACCAGAAAGAAAAATCCTATGATAAATACACAAAAGATAGAGAAAATAATCAAAGTAAAACACTTCTAAAAATCATTAGGCCAGATTCAGTGGCTCACGCTTACAATCCTAGCATTCTGGGAGTCCGAGTTGGGTGGATAGCCTGAGCTCTGGAGTTAGAGACCAGCCTGAGTAAGAGTGAATAAGAGCAAGACCCCACGTCTGCTAAAAAAAAAAAAAACTAACTGGGCATTGTGGTGAGTACCTGTAGTCCCAGCTACTTGGGAGGCTGAGGCAGGAGGATTACTGCCCAAGAGTTTGAGGTTGCTAACAGCTATGACACCACAGCACTCTACCCAAGGCACAGAGTGAGACTCTCAAAAACAAAAAAAAGCATCAAATAACAAGCAAGAGAAGGAAAGAGGGGCAAAATAACTGCCAAATAGACAGGAAACAACAGAATGGCAATAGTAAGTCCTCACTTACCAATAATTACCTTAAATGTAAGTAAATTAAACTCAGCGACCAAGAGGCATAGAGTAGACAAATGGATTAGAAAAACAGGATCTAATGAAGTGTTACCTATAAAAGACTCACTTTATATTTAAAGACATATGTAGACTAAGTAAGGAATGGCAGAAGAGATTTCCTGTAATGGTAACCAAAAGAAGTCAAGAGTGACTATAATTGTGTCAGACAAGAAAGATTTCTAAGCCTTAAACTGTCTCTAGAATCAATGAAGGTACATAAAGGTAAAAGATCAATTCAACAGGAAAATAATAGCAATTATAAGTACGTATGTACCCCACATTAGGGATATAAATAAAGCAAATATTGACAGATCTGAGGATATTATTGATAGCAATACAATAATAATAGAGGACTTCCATACTGCACTTACAATAATAGCATATTTAGACAAAATCAGCAAAAAAAATTGCTGATTTGAACATTATAGACCAGATAGACCTAACAACACATACAGGACGGTGTACCCAACAGCAGAATACACGTGGAATATTCTCTTAGATGGATCATATGTTAGTCAAAACAGATTTAAGAAAATCCAGGTTAAGCAGATCAAAATCATTCCAGGTATTTTCTCTGTCCACAATGGAAAGAAATTAGAAATCAATAACAAGCTTTAAGACTTGCTTAACCCATTTTTTAAAATCATAGAATATCATCGCACAAAAGTGCTCCATAGCTGACACTGGCCGAGTGCCGTTTGGATGAAAACAAGTAACTCCAAGCAACTCTTGATAAATGGAGCCAGTTGAAACTTGCACAAATGAATCAGAAAGGACATTACTGTTGATTATATTTCTTGAAAATGAAATACTGGACCATAATACAGTCTGTCTCACAACTTTCATGGTGACTTTTGTTACTAGTTTTTCTCATGAAAAGATTCCTGTTTTGCTTCAGCATAATCCATTATTTACAAATTGAGAGTAGGAGGGAAGAAGAATATAGAATGAAATAAGATTGGTCTTAACAATTATTGAAGCACTAGGAGTATGTGAGGGCTCATTTTACTGTTCTCTTTACTTTTGTTTATGTTTGAAATTTTCCTTCCCTCAAACCTGCCTGATGTACAAAAAGAAATAAAAGAGAAAGAAAAAAAAAAGTACTTAAAGTTTTTTGAGAAAGAAATTTATATGGTGGCTGTTTGGGGAGAAATATGCTATCAGTCATTTTTTGCCTTAAAGTAGTATTATTTCTTTCATAGAGGCTTAGTCCTTGGAATCAGTTCTTTTGCTGCACAATGTGGAAATTTTTTTAACAGTTAAAATTAAATGTGGAAATTACATGTCATTCTTTGCAATCTAACTTCCTGTTTTGTTTTAAATTTTGCTTTATTTAGTTTTTAAATGCACCTAATAAAAATATTTATAATTCTAAATACCAAATGAGATTATGCAGATGTAAGAAAACCACTGAAGATTTTTCATTTAAAAAACTTTTGTAGGTCCTTTATAGATTACCTTAAATACTTTTAAATAATAGATTGAAATGTAAAAAGGTGCTTCCTTACAGTCCCCATTCCTAAAATTTTAACCTTTGCAGTTAAACAAAAAGAATAGACAAACTTTTACTAAAAATGCTCCAGGTGGGAATGTTTTCTAACTAATGCCTGAGATGAAAATTCCAGTAAAAAAGATTCTCAGATTAAAACAGTTATTCTGTGAAATGTTTCCCAGGCATGGAGTGTGAAATGATGTTAGAGGAAAGAAGTCAGATTTTTTCGAACTATATTTCTTTTAATCTGTTTAGAGCCCACTAACTAGTATTGTCAGACCTTTGATTTTTCTAATATTTTTACTTATAGGACTTAATTAGATGTTTTTAAATTTAAATTTGAGGCAAGTACCATATAAATAATATTGACAGTTTATGTACATGTGGCAAACATTGTGACAGTGGATAACCAACACCAAAAGTTGGGGCTTCACAATAAAATTTCTGTAAGACTGATCAGTAAGTAAGCTGATGGGGAACAGGGTACCAAATCACTTGATTATTTTAAATTCGTTGTAAAAAAATTCCTATGTCTGCATCTACTAAGTACAATAGTTTATCTTTTAAAAAAGCAGGAAAGGTAAAAAAATAAAAATAAAATAAAAATAAAACAGCAGGAAAGGTATCATTTACTTACATACCAACTTAGTAAAGTAGGTAGAATTTGAAGTTTTGAATCTTCAAATGATAAACTTTAACTGGAGAAATCCAACAATGCATGTTCCTTTTAAATGTCCCAAAAATAATTTGTAGAAATACTGTTCTAAATTTATTATTAGACCCAGATTTTTTTAAAGTAGGTTTATAAATGTAATTTCATAGTAGAAACAACCTTTCAGGAATATAACTATTCTGTATATTTAAGATACCACTATCCATTTAAACATTGTAGAACACTGGCCTCTTAAAGCTACACTGAGCTTTACTTTAAAATAAGAAACAGTAGACCTATGAGTTATCTAAGATCACAGAGCAAAGAAATTAGGAGTTAATAGCAAAGCCTGGAGAGAACTCCATTCTCACAACTCTCAGTCCTGTATTAAATGCTGTAAAAAAAAAAAAAAAAAAAAAGCGATAAAGTATGGCAGTATTTTTATACTGATTTACTTTTCCAGGATCTGTTAGGTCCAGTAAGACTTCAGAAATTAGTTTGTCTTTATTTTTGGGGGGCGGGGGGGAGGCATCATTTAAGACTTAAACAATTTTAGCAGATTAGAGAAAGTATATTTACAGAATCTATAAGGGATTTGTTTTCAACATTTCTGGTTGAAAACAAATATAAACACTACTTAAGTGGAAAATGAAACTCTGTAACACAGCAGTTCTCAACCTGTGGGTCGTGACCCACAGGAACTGTATTAAAGGGCTTCGGCTTTAGGAAGGTTGAGAACCACTGCTCTAACATTATTTAATGAGACTGTCAATATTGTTTTGCGGTAGGACACCTTTTCACAATCTTATGTGATATTATGGGAATCTTTACTATTAGATATTCTTTCTCCTGCTGTTATTTGCAGAAAATGATGTTGGTTTCTAGATATGGGGGTGCTAATATCATGTCCAACTCCCCTGAAGGAGGAGTCCCAGCTTGGTGATGATCAAATGTGGTCAGTTTCAGCAAGATGCTTCATTTGGTTAACAAGCTGCTTCATGCTGTGCAGTACAGCTGGTGTTTGAAGTTGCCAGTAATTTTTTAGACTTTGTGATTTTTTTACTTCTAAAATAATTTTTTTGCTTCCTTACAGATCAAAGGTCCACCATCAAAACACCAAAGACTCAAGACACGGAAGATGACGAGGGAGCTCAGTGGAATTGTACTGCCTGTACTTTTTTGAACCATCCAGCCTTAATCCGCTGTGAACAGTGTGAAATGCCAAGGCATTTCTGAGCCAGAAGGCCCTATATCTTCCCTAAAACCACATCTGATGTTCAAGAAACTAGTCATCAGGGAAAAGTTTTACTGCTACAGAGGGTTTTGTCAAATTGAAGGTGTGACAAGATGGTGGTGTGCTAATGTTAGATGTCAGCCCCCAGAGCTAATAATACCTCAGTGTAATGTCATGGGCAATTGAAATTCATCACGTGAAAGGTAATCTGCCAGAAGACTTGGATGCCCACTGCCTAACCATGTACAGTGTTACCAGTATCCCTTATGGATAATTCTCATTATGTTAATGTCTAGGTGTTCCCAGTACCTTTTCCCCTCATGTCACTACTGAATTTTGACAGGAGGAAGGAATAGAATGATAGCTTTTTTATCTGTAAAGCTTTCAGTGAAACACTACATACATGAAGAAAAGGAACAAGGTTTAACTATTTAAAAACTGTTTGCTGCTGCATAGTGCCATTGGATAGGGGAAGAAGTTCACACATCTGTGGTACTCTTGGCCTTGTCTTTGTCTTCCCCAAAAACGTCTCCACTCCGTGAAGCCAGCATCTAGGGGCTAAAGATGCAAAGGAAAGCAGCACGCATCGTCTGTACAAACATGCAGTGAAATACCCAGAGCTTTTCCTACTGTACAGATCTCTCAAGTCTGCTTTAAGTGATTTCTTTTCTTTATTATTTTCTTATATTTCTATGTGTATAGTGTAATAGCCTTTTGTTAACTAATTTTCTTTTTTCCTTTAGTGATTAAGCACGATCATGTCCCTTTTTAAGCCTTACCTGAGAGAAGCAATGCCTGAAAATAAAAAAGCATTAATGAGATGAAACTATGCACAGAATAATTTTCTCTACTTATTCTGTACTTTGCCCTCGTGAGTGCCAGTGTTCTGTGAAGACATAACAGATGCAGCACAATGAATCACAGACAATATTATAGGAATTATGTCTGCAAGTCACAGTGTATACTGACTTTAGCAGTGTGAAGGTGATGCAATGCAGTGTTTTGACTTCCACAAGGAAGACAAAAGGTACTTTTAACCCACTGACAGTACAATAGGGTTAAACTTGCTGCATCTGCTGGTGACCCACAGAACTTTTATAAGAGATTGATTATTGGGAAAGTACAGTTTCAAAACCAGCAATAGCAGCAGTATCTACAGCCCTTTTTGGAGAGAAATTTAAATGCTTTACTGTCAGGCAATCCGTTTCTAAACCTGACTTGGTGGCAGTATCCTATGTATTTATGAAACAAGGATAGTCATATTTAGGACAACTGAAGAAAAGCTGGAAAAAAAGAAAAACAAGCAAACTTGAACACTGAAGCAACCTCAAGCATCTCTTTATTTTTGATGATATATTTTTGTAAGGAAAATAAATATTCAGATGATCAGGAATGTATATAACTAAATGGAATCAAGAAAAAGAACAGTATGCATTGAAAAAGACAGAATTATGAAATTATATCAGTACTTAGAATGGGGCTAAGGGAAGTGCTGAAATATAGCAAAAGATAGAAGATAATGTAGACTGTCACCCACTGTAAATGTTTGCAAGTGGCTATATTTTATTACAGGATTATTACAGGTGATCTCTATGAATGTCAAAGCCTTGACTTTCAGGCTTTGCATTTTGTATATGGGAAGAAATATGACAATCCTAGTTAATTAGACAATAAACCCAAAGCCCTTTCATTTGATGCATTTTGTTTTAAAAATAGGCCTTGTTTTTCAGCTTCATCTGCAGTTCTATGTGAAGATTGATACATCAGTTTTTACTTGTTTTATTAATAAAACGTAATTTGGATATCTTGAGTTGATGGTTTTGTGATTTAGCTGGGTATCTTTGTAACAGATAAGTTATTTATAAAAATTAAAAAACTTATATTCTAATGTGGATTTTGTGACTTGTTTTTAAAGTTTGTGGGACAGGAGATAATTTATACCTCAGCAGAAACATTAATTGAAGTCAGAGAAAATTCATTCTCTTTAGAGTCTTCTCATGATGTCATAGCATTCAACTGCATTTCTTAGGTTATTTTATTTCCCCAAACTTCTTTTTTAACCAATGAAAGGAAGCAACCATGTTTCACCTGAGCCAGAAAAATGAGCATTGCTTTTTTTCAGAGACAGTTATAGCTTTCCATTTCCTTTCTTTTTGGTGTTTGAAAATATACCCCATTGTTGAAAATAAATGTGATCTCTTGAGCCATTTAACCCAGTAGCATTTGATTAATATTTGCTCTATCCCATGATACGTAATATAGATGCTGAGGATGGTGATGCTCCTCTTAAAGAGAACTTACATATTTACAGCTTTAAAATAGCATTTGCTGATCTATGACGCAGTTATAAAAAAGCCTTCCTTGAAGACCTTCCTTTTTTTTTTTTTTTTTAAATAAGGTCTTACTCTGTTGTCTGGGCTCAAGCAATTCTTCTGGCACAACCTCCCAGGTAGCTGGGACTTGGCTAATTTTTTAATATTTTTGTAGAGGTAGGGTCTCAATATGTTACTCAGACTGATCTCAAACTCCTGGCTTCAAACGATCCTTCTGCCTTGGGCTCCCACAGTGCTGTGATTACCAGCTTGCGCCACCATGCCTGGCTTCAAATGGTCTTTTTAAACCTAGTGGAAAGGAAATATTCTTTGCCAACGTATATGAGGCCACAACATACTGGTCCTCAAAAGACTGCCCTTAGGAATTACTGCACTAAAATAGAATTTCAGGTCTAAGAAAGACCTGAAACCCTTCTAAGTGTTCCTTGACACTGTTAAGTGCTAACATTCTTTTTTGAGCTGTTGCACAGCAGTAGGGTGCCAACAGTCAACTGAACTTCTCGGGGAAACTTTTATGTTAACAAAATGCTAGTTAGTGTCTACTGTCATAGCTAACTTTATGCAAAGATAGATAGGTGGTGCATTGCAAATTTGTATGAAAAAAATTTATTTTTCTTTTAAAATCTCCATTCAGTTTTTGAAATTACCAATCCAGATCATTCTATAGTCTAATTTGATATTGGAGAATTGAAATGGTGCAGAAAATATTTACAGATAGTCTAAAGCTGTACTAGCTATGAAGTTTAAACTTGTATTTTAATCAAACCATTTATAGATAGTAAAATTAACTGTTACTTTATCAATATAATGTTAACAGGAAATTCTTGTGAGCAAAGGTAGATTTCAGAGGTAAATGGTATTAGGATAGAATATTCAGCCTGTGAGCAATTGAAATTAGATGTATTGCCCTAGAAAATATTCTGGTGGCACCAAAGACTTCCATATTTAATACCTATACACCAAGTATTAGCATAATTTCCATGTAATATTACAAAATATTTGACACAACAAGTAAAGGTAATTTTGGCTCCAATTCTTTAGAGCTACAATTTTTTTTTTTTTTTTTTTTGAGACAGAGCCTCAAGCTGTCACCCTGGATAGAGTGCCGTGGCACCACAGCTCATAGCAACCTACAATTCTTGGGCTTAAGCGAGTCTCTTGCCTCCACCTCCCAAGTAGCTGGGACTACACGCGCCTGCCACAACGCCAGGCCATTTTTTGGTTGCAGTCGTCGTCGTTTGGCGGGCCCAGGCTGGATTCAAACCCGCCAGCTCAGATGTATGTGGCTGGTGCCTTAGCCAGTTGAGCCACAGGTGCCAAGCCAGAGCTACAATTTTATATCCATTTTACTTAAAGATGACATGGCTCAGAACTTTAATTTTTATTGCCTATCTGAAAATATAGTTAGGCAACAGAGAGAAAAGAAAAGATTAAAACATGTAAAGCTTTACATTTACTAAATTAGTTCCCTCCCCCCCCCCCTTGCAGTATATAGTAAGCTGTTTTGGTTTTTGATTTGGGGAGTTTTCTTTAATGTTTAGTAATACTTTGTCTTTGCAACTATAAATTTCTTCCTTACTGGTTCAAAAATAAAATTACTATGTTACATTACCACAGTAAGTTATTTAGAGAGGTTTTGAAAGCACTTGGGTTTTTAACAGTGTTTTTATATACTTGGGCACATACGCATTTTTAACGATGTGGCAGTCTGTTCATCAGGTAGACCTGTCTAACAGTTGGAAAGTAGAGATCCAATCCAGACGTCACAGCTTTGCTCTAACCCTGGGGCAGTTCCTTGCTTTTGTTTTCCCTTCTTGTTAAATGAAGATAATTATATTAATGTTAAACCCACCTCACAGGGGTATTGTGAAGATTAATGTGGAGCGATCATCTGAGCCTACCCCTTCTCCATCCTACAAGTGGGTCATTTACGTGAATAGGCTTTGAGGTATTTTTCTCTCAATAGTATTAACAGGTAAGTTTGCCATTTATTTCTCTGAATTGCTCAAGGGCCATCTCAGTGGATCTGAAGTTAAGTTTCAGTCATTAAGAATTTTTCCCTCTTGGCTCGGCGCCTATGGCTCAATGGGCTAAGGCGCCAGCCACGTACACCTGAGCTGGCAGGTTCGAATCCAGCCTGGACCCGCCAATCAACAATGATGGCTGCAACCAAAACATGGCTGGGCGTTGTGGCGGGTGCCTGTAGTCCCAGCTACTTGGGAGGCGGAGGCAAGAGACTCGCTTAAGCCCAGGAATTGGAAGCTGCTGTGAGCTGTGATGCCACGGCACTCTATCCAGGGTGACAGCTTGAGGCTCTGTCTCAAAAAAAAAAGAATTTTTCCCTCTTTTAATGTCAAAGGTGTGTAGCCTTGCAAAGATTCTAAAACTTTAAAAGGCTGACCTGAAGATCAAGTGTGTTTATATTTCTATTTGTCTAGCTATTTTAAGTGTGCGTGGTATAATGGAGTATAACAAATTATTTCTCCAGGAAAATAAACACTCTATTCAGAGGACTTCCATGTTTGAACATCTGCATATGCATTTGAAGCCTAAAACGGACAGAGGCACATGCCCTGCTAGTACCTCCCTCCTCAGGAGCCCCTTCCTCTCTGGCGTGACAGGAACCATCGCAACCACTGACCTCTGTTCCGAAAGTGCTCCCATAGCATACAGAACAGACACTGCAGTTTCTTCACCATGGACATGCTTCCCAAAGATTAGTTGTTCAGAGACAAGGTCTCACTGTGTTGCCCAGGCTGGGCTCAAACTCCTGGACTCAAGCAATCCTCCTGCCTTGGCCTCCTGAGTAGCTGGGACTACAGGTGCAAGCCACTGCTCCTGGCTCCATGGAGTTTGAAAAGAAAAAACTTTCACCTTCGTGCCCACCCATGGGTTTAGTCCCCTTCCATACTGTGGTCTCACTGATTCCCCTGTCTTCAGGCCCCTGCCACTGGATCTGAGTATATTGCAGAGATGACACCATGTCTACTCCCTTGACCAGAAATCTTGATTGTTTCCTGTTGGCTTACTCCTGAGATTCAATATTGTCTGTCCTTACTCGCCTCTTCAAGATACTTAGTTACTTTCCCACAGAACCTTTCTACAGCTGAGATGGACTAACCACCCCTCCTTGACAGGCCTTGCCCATCCGCACCAGTGTATGTCCATCAAGATCACAAGGCCTTCTGACCGCACCTTCTCTCGGAGGACTGAGTTTTGTGCTCACTTTGTGTTCATTGCCACTTTCACCTCTCCATTTACATGCCTTGTTTTATTATGTGTTGCTTCATTGTGTTTGCAGATACAGTGTTTTACAAATCGCAGTTTTGTGCAACTCTGCATCAAGCAAGAATGTTGGTGCAGCTTTCCAACAACAGATGCTCTCTTCATGTCTGTTTACACTTTGGTAACTCTCACAGTATTTCAATCCTTTTCGCTGTATTTATATCTGTTGCGGTGATGTGTGATCAGTCATCTTTGCTGTTACTATTTTAATTGGGGGCTCTGTGGCCATGCCTGTGTGAGACTGTGAGCTGGAGTGTGTGCTCGCTGCCACCTACTGGCTCTTTCCCCATCTCTCTTTCCTCAGTCTTCACTATTCCCTGGGACAACTGTATTAAAATTAGGCTAATTAATAACCGTTTGATAAGGCAGAGCGCAGTGGCTCATGTCTGTAATCCCAGCCCTCTGGAAGGCCAAGATGGATGGATTCCCTGAGATCACGAATTCCAGACCAGCCTGAGCAACTCTGAGAGCCCATCTTTAAAAACTAGCTGGGCATTGTGGCAGGCACCTGTAGTCCCAGCTACTCAGGAGGTTGAGGCAAGAGGATCGCCTGGGCCCAAGAGTCTGAGGTTGCTGTGAGCTATGACGCCACAGCACTCTACCCAGGACAACAAAATGAGACTCTGTCTCAAAAATAAATAAATAAAAATAGCCCTTCAATGGACTCGTAAGTGAAAGGAAGAGTCACATGTCTCTCACTTTTAAATCAAAAGCTAGAAATGGTTAGTGAAAAAGGCATGTCGAAAGCCAAGTTAGGCCTCTTGTGTCGAACAGTTGGCCAAGTTGTTAATATAAAAGAAAAATTCTTTAAAAATAAACGGAAAAATAGCCGGGCGTTGTGGCGGGCGCCTGTAGTCCCAGCTACTCAGGAGGCTGAGGCAGGAGAATCGCCTAAACCCAGGAGTTGGAGGTTGTTGTGAGCTGTGTGATGCCACGGCACTCTACCGAGGGTGATAAAGTGAGACTGTCTCTACAAAAAAATAAATAAATAAATTTAGTAAAGATTGTGACTCCAGTTACACAAAATAGTAATGCAAAACAGCCTTTTTGCTGATTTGGAGAAAATATTAGTGGTCTTTATAGAAGATCAAGCCACCACAACATTCCTTTAAACCAAATCCTAAACCTGAGTAAGGCTTTAACCCTCCAAGTCTATGAAGACAAAGAAATGAGGAAGCTGCCAAAGAAAAGTTGGACACTAGCAGAGTTCAGTACGTGAGACATGAACTAACAAGGAAAGAAGCTGTCTCTATAAAAGTGCAAGATAAAGCAGCCAGTGCTAATGTAGAAGCTGCAGCAACTTATCCAGAAGATCTAGCTAAGACAACTGATGAAGGTGGTTATGTGAAACAACAGATTTTCCATGTAGACAAAACAGACTTCTACTGGAAGAAGATGACATCTAGGACTTTTTTTTTTTTTTTTTTTTTGAGACAGCCTCAAGCTGTCACCTGGGTAGAGTGCCGTGGCATCACAGCTCACAGCAACCTCCAACTCCTGGGCTCAAGCGATTCTCCTGCCTCTGCCTCCCAAGTAGCTGGCACTACAAGCGCCTGCCACAACGCCCGCCTATTTTTGTTTTCTTTTTTTTGGTTGCAGCCATCATTATTGTTTGGCGGCCCCTGGCTGGATTCAAACCCACCGGCTCAGGTGTATGTGGCTGGCGCCTTAGCCGTTTGAGCCACAGGCACCGAGCCTAGGACTTTGATATCTAGAGAGAAATCAAGGCCTGGCTTCAAAGCTTCAGAGGACAAGCTGACTCTCATTAGGGGCTAATGCATCTGGTGACTTGAAATTGAATGCAGTGCTCACTGACCATTCTGAAAATCTTAGGACCCTTAAGAATTATGCTAAGTCTGTTCTACCTGCACTTTATAAGTGGTGACAAAGCCTGAACACCAGCACGTCTGTTTACGGCATGGTGTATTGAATATTTTAAGCCCATTGTTTCTGCTTAGAAAAAAAGACTCCTGCTCATTGAAACTGCCTGTTCACTCAAGAGTTCTAATGGAGACGTACAAGGAGATTGATGTGTTTGTGCCTACTAACACAACATCTCTTTGGTAGCCTGTGACCTTGACTTTGAAGGCTTATCTAAGAAATACATTTCATGAGACTATAGCTGCCATAGAAGAGTGATTCCTTGGAACAGAGTCACCAACCTAGATGCCATTAAGAACATTTGTGATTCATGGGAGGTTAAAATACCAACACTGACAGGAGTTTCAAAGATTCTGTCCCTCATGGATGACTTTGAAGGGTTCAGGACTTCAGTGGAGGAAGTAACTATCGATTAGTAGAAACAAAGTAGCACTAGAATTAGAAGTGGAGCCTGAAGATGTGACTGATTTGCTGCAATCTTGTGATAAAACTTTAATGAATGTGGAATTGCCTCTTACAGATGAGCCAAAAGTGGTTTTGTTTGTTTACTTGTTTATTTTTTGAGACAAGATCTCACTCTGTCACCCAGGCTGGAGTACAGTGGCATAATCATAGTTCACTACAGTCTTAACATCTGGGCTCAAATGATCCTCCTGCCTCGGCCTCCTGAGTAGCTGGGACTGCAGGCGTGCACCACTACACTAAGCTTTTAAAAAAAATTTTGTGTGAAGTCAGGGTCTCAATATGTTGCCCAGGCTGATCTGAAACTTCTGACCTCAAGCAATTGTCTTGCTTCAGACTCCCAAAGTTCTGGGATTATGGGTGTGAGCCACTGCACCCAGCCAGAAAGTGGTGGTGTCTTAAGACAGAATTTGCTCCTGGTGAAGATGCTCTGCATGTTGTTGAAACAACAACGATTTAGAATATCACATAAGCAGCTCGGCACCTGTGGCTCAACGGGCTAAGGCACCAGCCACGTACACCTCAGCTGGCGGGTTTGAATCCAGCCCGGGCCCGCCAAACAACAATGACAGCTGCAACCAAAAAAATGGCCGGGCGTTGTGGTGGGCGCCTGTAGTCCCAGCTACTTGGGAGGCAGAGGCAAAAGACTCGCTTGAGCCCTGGAATTGGAGGTTGCTGTGAGCTGTGATGCCACAGCACTCTACCCGGGTGACAGCTTGAGGCTCTGTCTCAAAAAAAAAAAAAAAAAAATAGAATATCACATAAGCTTAGTTGATAAAGTAGCGACAGGGTTTGAGAAGACCTGATTCCAATTTTGAAAGAAGTTCTATTGTGCTACCAACAGCTTCGCATGCTGCAGAGAAATTGTTTATAAAGAGTCAATAGAGGCAGCTGGCGCTTAATTATTGTCTTAAGAAATTGCCACAGACATCGCAGCCTTCAGTGACCACCACCCTGATCAGTTAGCAGCCATCAACACAGAATGAAGACCTTATACCAGCAAAAATATTACAACTTACTGAAGGTTCAGATGATCATTAACATTTGTTAGCAGTAAGATTTTTTTGGTGTTTTGTTTTGTTTTTGAGACAGAGTCTCACTGTTGCCCTGGGTAGAGTACAGTGGCATCATCATAGCTTACAGAACCCTCAAACTCCTGGACTCAAGCAATCCTCTTACCTCAGCCTCCTGAGTAGCTGGGACTACAGGCGCCCACCTGCCACAGTACCTGACTAGTTTTTTTCTATTTTCTTTTTGTTTAGTTTTTTGTTTTTGCTATTTTTAGTAGAAACAGGGTCTCAGTCTTCCTCAGGCTGGTCTGGAACTCCTGAGCTCAAAAATTTACCCACCACGGCCTCCCAGAGTGCTGGGATTACAAGCATGAGCCACCATGAACAGCCAGCAATAAAGTAGGTTTAATTAAGGAATGTATGTTGTTTATGGCATTATAGACATAATGCTATTGTATACTTTATAGACTGAAGTATGGTATAAACATAGTTTTTATGTGTACTCAGAAACCAAAAAAATACGTTCTGACGATTAATTTTGTGAACTTGCCATTGCACGCTTTCATTGGCACCACTGTACAAACGACTCAGTGAGGTTTTATAACCTTGGTACACCAATGTCTCCCAGCCGTGTTCATGTCCACATGTGGTGGTATCTGGCTGAGTAGAGTTCTACTTATTGTTTGTGCATGTTTTTGTGTGGCATATGATGGTACCTCTGATGGTCATTCCAGAAAAGGGTTCCAAAATTGCTCTGAAGGGTGGACTAGGAGCTGGTGTTGGTGCATAGCTTCCAAAGGAGAGTACTTCAGAGGTGACTATAGTGATTTTCAGCAATGGGGTATGTAGCACTTTTTCTGTGATGAGTTCATGAACTTAATTGTCAGGTTCATTCATGTGACTTGCTCTATTATGGTACTCACCTTCTTGCAGTGATTAACAGCAAACACTCCGCATCTCTAAGATATACATATATATCCTGACAGGGCAGGTATTACGACATAATTCTTTGTGTCCCAAGGGTAAATACTGTCACTCATAGCAAGATCAATAATTATTATTGGTGATAATGATTCTTTTCCTGACTCAGCCTCCTGAGTAGCTGGGACTGCAAGCATGCACCACTGTACCCAGATTTGGCGATAATACTTTTTAGCTTGAAGGCCAAGTTAATTTCTAACATTTATTCAAGTTAACTAATCTGCCCCTTTGAACTTGGTATGCGTTTTCCGTAGAACCACTATTATAAGTGATAGGTTCTGAGGCCAGCCCCCTGATTGGCTGGAGTGCTTTGCATTTGAAATACTGAAATAAGGCACAGTATATTTATTGGGATATATAAAGGTGACTGTTAAATTTAAAAACAATATTTCAGTTATCTTCTGTGTGGTGCTGGAAGAGGATGGAGAAGACATTTTCGTGGATATTCTGGAATATTCAGAAATTGGCATTTGAAATTGAAGACTCAGATTCTGTTACATTCTACTTCACATCAAAGCTTAAAGTTTGTCTTTTCCTGGACCTAGAAACGTCCTGGAAAGTCCAGTCCATGTGTTTGAGTGGCACCTTGTTCTTAGACAAGATGGTCAGGTTTTTTTTTTTTTGGATGCACAGTTGGAGCAGAAAGGGTCGTGGGAGAATATTTCCCTGGAGAAATCTGCTTGAGAGAAGAAAGAAGAAGATTAAATGTAAAGTATAATAACCCTCTGTTCTTTGCCAAGAAAGGCGAAGACAGGCTTCTCACTAAAGGATTAACAGTTGGAGAGCAGCGACTGTTCGTATATTTGTAAAGACATTGCCTGCATAATGAATGCCATGAAAGCCTGCATTTTGCTGTGTGAATTGCTGGAAGTCTTAATTACTACCTTTTTGTTTCTTAACATTAGTGTTTCACATGTCCCTTTTCTGAAATGCCAGATTCTTTCCATCGCAGAATCTTTTCATGCACACCTTTAGAATACTAATGTACTAATCCACACAGCCAAGGCCTGCTAAGCGAACGAATGAGAAGCAGCAGGTACATCCCCATCCCAGTGAATTAGGTAATAGGTGATTTTTATTAACGATCACAAAGTATCCCAGAACATATTTACTATCAAATGGCAAAAACATACTGGAGAGATTTGAAAACTTGCCACTTGTGTCTCTTCATTGCTCTCTTCTGCTCTGCTGTTCACTGTCACTAATTATGCTACAGATTAGAGTACTGGCCTCATGTTGCATGAGAAAAATTACTCCCAAATTCTAAAACAAGTGAAATAAACAATAAGTAATAGTCACCAAAAACCTTAGACCAACTGTCATTTTTTTCCCTGAGCATATATGTTTACGGTCTGGCGTCTAAACTACATTGACTGCAGTATGGAAATCTTAAAACCTTTTCTAGAGCTGTGTAAGGCTTCTATTCCATAGCAGTCATCTGTGCACAAGTAAAAAGATTTTATTACTTAATTACACTGAGAATGTAAGACAAAAATTCCTTTCATCCTCAAAGAGTGCAATTTGGTAACATTTTAGCTTTCTCTCCTCCAGACAGAATTGAGTCCCTGCAATCTTTCCTCTTGCCATCTATTTTTCCATCCCTTTACTTAGGGCCCAGCTTCCTCTACTGCATTTTATAAATTGGGTTTGGACATAGGACCTTTGGCATCTTGATTCATTCAGAAAATGGGCCAATGCAAGTTGTGTACTTTTGCTTCCGTGTTAGGGGCGTATTGGAGGTTTTCACATGGGTCTCGTCCTGGGCTTGTCAGAGGATATCACAGGTCCAAGCCGATCCTTTGAGTTGCACCATCTGTCGCTCTCTGAATTTTGCTTGTTTTGTGTTGTATTTTTTTTTTTTTAATCCATCAGTGCTTTTACTTCTTGACTATTGACTATATGCAACTTTTATAGGATTGTCTTTCCTGATGTTTTAGATTATTTAAACTTAATTTCTCCTTCAGTGTTAATGCATTCTAAGTTAATCCTTTCTGCATATCTCTGTGTTTCCTCACCAGGTTTGTGTGTCACACACCAAGAGACTGAACCTGATTTTGGACCTGCAGGAGGTGTTGGGAGAGCCCTGAGCACATCCTGGAGCTGACAGTTCACCCACAAGGTCAAGACCACATTTTCCTAGATTGATAATGAGAACACCCCAATTTCCACTTACCTGTTTCTTTCACAAAGATAATCATATTAATATGACAAGATTTGCTTCTGCAGCAGATAAATGGGTTATTATGTAGTTTTCTTAATGTGATTTATCTAACCCATGCTTACTACACTATTATTAGGCACTATTCTAAATGCTTTGCAAATATTAACTTACACAATCCTTATAACAACCTAAAGAAGTAGAGAATACACAGTTCCCACCAACAGAGAGGTCAAGTAACTCAGCCAAGGTCACACAGCTAATAATCAAAGCTGGAACTCAAAATCAAGCCTTCTGGTCCCCATCATCCTTTAACCAATACAGGGTGCTGCCTTCACACGCTTAAGGGAGACTAAATCCACCTTATTCCAACGCAGCTATAGTAAGTTATCAGGTCTCAACCTGCAGAATCATCTTTATATTTCAGGAGAAACGCTACATTTGAACTTCTGCTACTTCCCCCTGTTGTTGATCGTCCTGATCTGACACCATGTTCTCTTATCTTGTTCACCACTATCTGCCCTGTTCCCCAGCTTGGGCTTGGGAAGACATCAAATGTTATGTTACATTATAAAATTAGTGGTAGAGCCTAACTATGATTTTCCGCCAAGTGGCTTTTCGATATCACAGCCCGCCCCTGATAGGCCAGGTGGTGTGTTTGATAACATGGAAAATAAAGTCACCACCTCAGAGTCTACAAAAGGGAATTAAGTGTTCAAGGACAGTCAGCTATCACTGCTTGTGGATTCCATACTTTGTGAGTTTGCCACCTGGCTAAGAATATTCATGGCACCTTCATAGTCACCTGGGGACACATGTAGCATGGGGACAGATTGAGTTACCCCAGCTGATCAAGCAAGAACACTCTTGTATAAGTGTCCTTTTTATGGCCTGCTCCAGGACACATTTCTGCATTTTTTTGTACTTTTGCTACTTAAAATGCCCCCCAGGCATAATGCTGAAGTTCTGTCTGTTGTTCCTAAGCACCATAAGCCTAGGACTGGCCCTGAGGAGAAAATGCGTGTGTGAGTAGAGCTCTGTTCAGGCATGAGTCCTGTTGACTGTGAGTTTGATGTTCATAAATAAACAATTCACATTAAATACGGTGTCTTGGCTCGGCATCTGTAGCTCAGGCAGCTAGGGTGCCAGCCACATACACAGGAGCTGGCGGGTTTGAATCCAGCCCAGGCCCACCAAACAATGACAACTACAACCAAAAAATAGCTGGGCATTGTGGCAGGTGCCTGTAGTCCCAGCTACTCAGGAGGCTGAGGCAAAAGAATCATTTAAGCTCAAGAGTTTGAGGTTGCTGTGAGTTGGATGCTACGGCACTCTACTGAGGGTGACATAGTGAGACTCTGTCTCAAAATAAATAAATAAATACGGTGTCGTGGCCAGCCACAGTAGCTCACGCCTATAATCCCAGCACTCTGGGAAGCCAAGGCTAGTGGATTGCCTGAGCTCCCGTGTTTGAGACCAGCCTGAGCAAGAGCAAGACCCCATCTCTAAAAACAGGCAGATGTAGTGGTGCCTGTAGTCACAGCTCCTCCGGAGGCTGAGGCAAGAGGATCGCTTGAGCCCAAGAGTTTGAGTGCAGGTCGCAAGTTCACAAACTTAATTGTCAGTTTCTTCTGTAATATATCACCACATATCTGAATGCTTTTCTTCTCAGACCACCAAAGCACTGTTGAATTTGTGCTAAGAGAGATAACTGCTGTGGTCACCCTGTGGCAGGAGCATTGTATTATCATCCTTTTCTTCCCGGGATCCCAGTGTGACACACCGAAAGTGTCCTAGTGACTAGGGGCACAAATGCACCAAGATCCATGCCATCCTCGTAACTTGGTTCTCTGGTCCTTTGAAAGGGCCACTCTTTCCAAGAAAGGAAAGAGCTGTGCTGTCCTGGTAGTGTCACTCTCTCTTGCAGCCATCGTCTGACACTCATAAGGGACACCAGTGACAGGGGCAGGTGCTCTGCAGCCATGGCCTTGGACCTTCTTGAAGCCAAGATTCTCAGTAAGAGCACATGTTCCCCAGGGAGCTATCCATCTTCAGTTCTCCCATTTTCGAGTACCTTTCCATTAAAATACACAGTTGTCCCTCGATATCCACAGCGGGTTGGTTCCAAGACCTCCTTGGATACCAAAGTCCATGGATGCTAATGTCTCTGATATAAAATGGACTTCGCACTTCTTCCCGTGTGCTTTGTCATCTCCAGAAGACTTACAATACCTCACCCAATGTAAATGCTGTGTAAATAATTTGTATACAATTTTGTTTTTATCTGTATTTTTTTTTTTTTTGAGACAGAGCCTCAAGCTGTCACCCTGGATAGAGTACCGTAGCATCACAGCTCACAGCAACCTCCAATTCCTGGGCTCAAGCAAGTCTCTTGCCTCTGCCTCCCAAGTAGCTGGGACTACAGGCGCCCGCCACAAGGCCCGGCCATTTTTTGGTTGCAGCCGTCATTGTCGTTTGGTGGACCCGGGCTGGATTTGAACCCGCCAGCTCAGGTGTACGTGGCTGGTGCCTTAGCCCGTTGAGCCACAGGCGCCAAGCCCTATCTGTATTATTTTTTATTGGTTTTTTCCTCAATATTTTTGATCCACAATTGTTTGCATCCATAGATGCAGAACCCGGATACATTCTCTCCCCCTTCTCTCCCTCTCTTTCTTCCTCTCTCCCCCCTCCCTCCTCAATGCCATATATCTGGCAGAAAGGAGAATGGGGTGTCTAGTTATTCTCTTATAGGTAAAATAACTCTCATCACACCATGTATGTAGCTTCTCACGCTGCCTAACAAATCCCAGACAACTCTCAGAGGTCTCTGCTTTCTGGAATTAAATCTCAGGTTCCAAATTTTACTTCTCATTGGTTCATTCCAAGAGTGCAGTCCCCGGGCCATGCTCGGTCTCCGCAGGGTGGGAGACACAGAGTCCTTCTGAGCTCACCACACTGCCAGGCTCCTGCGGGAAGTGTCGCCACCCCTCTCTCCCCCTCTCTCTCCCCTCTCTCCCCCTTCCCCTCCCTCCTTCTCGCTCCCCTCTCTCCCTCTCTTTCTTCCTCTTCCCGCTCCCCCCTCAATGCCATCTATCTGGCAGAAAGGAGAATGGAGGGCATCTCGGAAAGACTATCTCTTTCCATATTAACTGCCATGCTAGGAGGAAGCCACAGGCGTGGTCTCTTTATTTGGGCTCCACTTTCTTGCTTTCTAAGCATGTCATAAGGGTGTCTTGGTCAGCTGATCACTGTGGCAAGGTTCTCAACTGCTGAATAAACAGAATAGAAGTCAAGCAAAAGAAAATCACAAATACAGACAGAGGCATAATTACAAGGGAACATTTTAAGCTGAAAACATTGCTCACCCGGAAAAACTTTGAGAAAAGTTTAAGCTATTTTCAGTGTTCCCTTCAGACATATTTTCTTACAGGGTTAATATTTCCATAGTTCAGAAAAAACTGTTAGAACAGAGGACCAAGGTTTTGATTCATCCCAAAAAAACAACACAATTGTGGTCCTGCCCCCTTCAAAGTGCTGGTTATTGATCCCAGGAAAGGAGCAGAGGATGGTAGGAAGGGAGCAGGGAGAAGAGGCTACGAAGTGAAGCCTCTTCACCATGGAGTCCTCCCACGAGGGGCAGGAGTGCGTCTAAACTTGAGCAAGACCCATCCCTGCCCATCCACAAAGCAGAAATGAAAACGCCCAGAAACTGCTGGGTCAGTACAAACCGAGGGCAGGGGAGCAGCAGCCCTGCGGGGGACAGTGAGAGCTCCGGGCTGGCTTCATACCTGTGGCTCTCAAATGCTAGGCTTCAAACCACTGCCCGTCCATAACTGATTTTTTTCAATGTTCTATAGCAAAGTTTAAAAAAAAAAATGGCTCAGCTCCTGCAGCTCAGAGGCTAGGGCACCAGCCGCATACACCGGAGCTGTGGGTTCCAACCAGCCGGGCCTGCCAAACAACAATGACAACTACAACAACAAAAATAACCAAGTGTTGTGGTGGGCACCTGTAGTCCCAGCTGCTTGGGAGGCTGAGGCAAAAGAATCACTTAAGCCCATTAGTTTGAGGTCGCTGCGAGTTGTAACGCCACAGTACTCTACCAAGGATGACGGTGACATAGTGAGACTCTGTCTCAAAAAAAAAAAAAGAAACAAAAAAAACGAGAAAAAGGTACCAAATTCTTATAATGCTAAAGTGGTTTCTTTTTATTTTAAGGGTGCTTTTTATTCTAACATTCTAAGATTTTTTATAGACACTCACACCCTTGAGAAATGGCCCAACAGTAGATCTTTCAAATCCAAAGAGCATCCTTGTCAGTAACACCAGCCACGAGGCCTGGTTAGGGACACAGAGGTTCGATGTGGGGCAGAGGGCTGGCAGAGGGCCCCCCCAGGGTCTGCCACCTGGGGGACTCAACAGACAGACTCCCAGACTGCAGCCTGGTGCAAAGACAGGGCCCAAGGGTCCCCGAGCCGAGCTGCCTGTCAGGGGAGGCCAGAATCCTCATGGAGGGGCCTGAGTTAGGAGCCCACTGTGCAGGGCCAGGATGGACACAGCCTGCAGGAAGCTGTGCACAAATGCGCTAGTGGGTCCTCCCTCAGCAGGACACCTGTGTGGTGACTCTCGTGGCTGTCACTGTGGATCCAGCTGCAAATGCAGCTTCTCCATGGGCTCAGAGGGTGGTGGGACAGTTGGTCCAGGGCCATGGCCCAGTCCTCATCCTGTCCCTCCTCCATTATCCCCTCGAAGTTCTGCATACCCTCCGCCGGCACCTCAGCAGGATGTGGATGTGCCTGGTGGTGAGACCCAACTTCCTTTCCCAGGGTCACCAGCTGGCTGCAAGTGTCTATCTGTTCTTACAATGAGGCACAGGTTCCAGAGGTAGCCAGGTGCACGGCCTGGGGTCCACACACGCTCCTACCTGACCTCTACCTCCTCCTAGGATGATGACAGGGAGCCCTCCCGTGCCAGTCACTGCAGGCAAGGCCTCCAGGCACCTGCCACAATGTGCCTTGGAGCTCTGTGGGACCTCTGTGTGCTCTGGCCAAAGCAGTCCCTTTTCTGAGCAGCACCTGCAGCCCTGCAGAGCCTCTTGTCAGGCAGAGAAGCACATGATCCCCGGCAGGTTACCATGGTCATGGAGAGAGGGATCACTTCTGTGCCTCCCTTGCTCCTGCCAGAGACCCAGCACCACACAAGACCTCCACCATCCTGCCTGCATTGTCTCCTGAAGGTGGCAGCTGGTCTTCTCAGCACCTGCTAAACTGGCACTTCAGCTGTGGCTTGAGAAGACCCCAGGGGTGCTGTGTAGCCCCCTGCTGCTCGGGGAGCCGGGTGTGTTATGACCAGTGGTCTTAAGGCCCAGGAGCTGACCACCCCTGCACATCTCTCACTGCTCTGAGTAGGACTCTGGGCTGAGGGTGCCAGCTGACACTCGTGGGCAGGAAAAGCAGCTCCATACAGCAAACAAGTAAACCCGTATTGTCAATGGGCCACCAGGGGCTTGGGTACTGTCCTTGAAGAATAGTATCACGTCAGGGGCTGGGCCTTGGCCCCTGGTGCTGGCCGCTGGGGACATGGCAGCAGCAAGACTGGCCTTAGAGTCAAGGCGTGGGAGCCCTCACTGGGCATGGGAGCCCCCGCTGGGTGTGGGAGTCCTTGCTGGGCATGGGAGCCCTCCATAGGCCCGGGAGCCCCTGCTGGGTGTGGGAATCCTTGCTGGGCATGGGAATCCTCACTGGGCACCAGAATCCTCGCTGGATGTGAGATCCCCTGCTGCATGTGGGAGCCCTCACCGGGAGTGGGAATCCTCACTGGGCATAGCTGTGGCCTCCAGCGCTGTCCCCAGGGCTACCCCGCCTCGTGCCCTTTCCACGAGTTAGTCAGTAGCACGGTGTGACTCATGTCAACCGGCCATGTCATTCTGTCCTCCAGACTATTCCGTGCTCTGGGTGCTGGGGCTTTCTGACAGGCATGTGCGGCCTCCTCCCCCATCCAGCCAGTTCCTTCCCAGGCCCCTGACAGGACAGCCAGGCCATGGGCCACAGTACCTGAGACCCACGTGTAATCTTGGCCTGAGCCGC
Source organism: Perodicticus potto (assembly GCA_963574655.1). Taxonomy (NCBI): domain Eukaryota; kingdom Metazoa; phylum Chordata; class Mammalia; order Primates; family Lorisidae; genus Perodicticus; species Perodicticus potto. The sequence goes on from CAUYRH010132049.1 coordinate 34,306, forward strand.
TTCTCCTTCCACTCAAAGTGCATAGCAGGTGCCCAGCTGACAGGCTCCCCTCTCCTCTGACACCGGTGGTGCCCCTGGGTATCCACCACCCATTTTCAGCTCGAACCCACATACTGAACTGACTCACCCATAAACCGAATCTGAACTAAGTCTCCCTCCTTCACTGGTCAGGTAGGACCCCCTGAAGGCCACGGGTGTGAGTTGAGAGGGCTCTGGGGTGACATGGGGTCTGGGCCACCTGCTCATGCAGCTTTGTGCCGTGTGATCCGCTGGGTCTGACCCCGCACACACCATTCCCGCTGGAAGTGCATTGAGGGCAGCACCGTGCAATTTCATGTCTTGGTCAGTTTGACCAAGCCCAGCTCACCATAGACAGTTCTGGACACCTGGTCACCTGTACCCCAGATCAAGGCCCCGCAATGTGCCAGGAGCTGCTTTTCACAGGAGTCGAATTCCCAGCTATGGCCTTCATGGCCTCATTCTGGAGGTCTGGTCTGGAGGCCTATGCTGTGATTCCCATGGGGCTCCCTACCCGCCCCTCCTGCATCTCCTTCCTCCACCACAGGACCTGCAGGGCCTGACGGTCGGAGCGGCAGGCCACACTGCCGCCTGGGCCACTGTCACATCCCCTCCTGCCCCTGAAGGAGTGGGAAGCAGACAGCATCCTGTCACCGAGTAGGAGAGCCCAAGGAGCACCATAAGCATGGACTGTGTTCCCTCCAGATCCCAAAGAAGTCTCTCAGGCACCATACTTTCTTCTTCCCCGTGCATGATGCAAGATTCGGCCAGTAGTCTTTTATTCTGGAGGCAATAGTGGACACGTCCTAGAGGCTCATGGAAGTGGTAAGTCCTTGGACCTTCCTTGGCTTATCTCCCACCTTCCAGTGAGCCTAAATGTTGCCACAACTCTGCTTACTGCCACCTCTGCATCTCCCACTGGTTGGCACAATGGCATCCGTGTACTGGGTCACGCAGTGCCCTGGGGAAGTCCAGGTGGCGCAGGTCTCTTTGAACTAGGCAGTGAGGAGGATAGGAGAGTTAACATACCCCTGAGGCCAAACTGTAAAGGAGCGTGCTGCCAAGCCAACATGAATGCACACAGATTCTTGTCCTCTCTTCTAAATGAAATGGGCTGCACGCTCATTGAGGCCTTATTATTCTACTCTGACAACAAGCCTGTACCAGATACAACAATTGAGATGAAGCCTCTGATTGGGTTGAGCCTGCTGTGATCAGCAGTCATTCTTCAGGCTCTGATCCAGCAGTCATCCTCGAGTTCGCACAAGGACCAGATGGGTAGATTAAATGGGGCTCTGGGCTCAGTGCCCGTTGCTCAGTGGTTAGGGCACCGGCCACATACACTGGGGCTGGCGGGTTCAAACCCAGCCTGGGCCTGCTGAACAATGACAACTACAACAACAGAAAAATAGCCAGACAGTGTGGTGGGCATCTATAGTCCCAGCTACTTGGAAGGCTGAGGCAAGAGAGTCACTTAAGCCCAAGAGTTTGAGGTTGCTGTGAGCAGTGACACCACAGCATGCTACCCAGGGCAACATAGTGAGACTCTGTCTTAAAAAAAAAAATGGGGCTCTGATGGGGACACCATCCCTAAATGGGGTTACTGAGCTCCACCATTTCCCCTGGGATGCAATACTGCTTTTGATTTCCTTTTCCGGCATGAGATGGCACAAATCCGAGGACCCAGTATAGTGGTGATGCCAGTTGCCAAATATCAATTCCGACTGGAGGGGTGATTCCTGGAAGGTCTGTGGACTCTGTGGACTACTGAGAGTCACATTTTAGCTGGCACTTCATGTATTATCTGAGCCCAGCAAGTCACCTCTCTTAACTGGAGGGTCACATGTGTCAGAGTCACTTCAGAGCATGGGTCCACTAGTCCACTAGCCCTTCCCAGGGTCCAGTCACCTGAGTAAATGGCCACAGGTCTCTTCAGGGAAGGATCAGGGGACGGTCACAATGTGTATGTGACTTGGCACCACTGGATCCCTCTTCCTGGGGACATGGAAGTTAGTTGGTTACTCAACTGAAAATAGACTCTGGTCCATGACCTGAGGGAAGGATCGGGAGGCTATTGCCTTTTTCTGGTTGTGGGTGTTAAGCAGCACCCTGTCACCTCTCCGTGTGTGTGTGTCCTTGATGGTTGCCATGCTCTGATGACACCTCCATGTTTCCCACCTCGTTGCTCATTGTGGTGATCGCAGCCTCCTGTCCCTGGCGGTTAAGGTTGCCACATGGCCTGTATTACTTTATGGGGCTGAGGTGTGACCACTAAGGAGCCCACTCTGTGACCATCCCTTTTACCACCAACCCCACACTGCAGAGGAGCACCGAAGAGCATCCTAGTGAGCTGGGGGCCTCTCCCCAGCGCCCTCCCGATGGCCTCACGTATCCCAGGGTTGCCCCTGGAGCATATCCCCTGGGGGGGGTGTCCCCTGGCCTGGTAGGATGTGTGTTCCAGCATGACCACACCCGTCAGGCTCTTTCCTCCTTCCTGCCCATCTGTTAGAGCAACTCTGGCATCGTCACTGTCCTCTGCTGGTTGTCACACTTCAGGTTCCAACAGCACCTTAGCAGGAGTCTGCCCCATCCTCTGGAATCCTTGCCAGGTATTAAATCCAGTGTGCCAGTAAAATGCCTCCAAGTCAATGAATTCTTGCTTATCCAGTCTTATACTCTAGCCCCCGATCAAGCCCCAGGAAATCCAGCCCCAGAGGTTCTCCCCTGGCTCTTGCCAGCACCTGCTGCCTGATCCTAGCATCTGCCTTGGAGCATAATCACTTTCCTCCCTGATGGAAAGTGCACGCTGAGATTGAAGTCTGTTAGCATCAACTTGGTGCTGGGAGAGGGGTGCGTACAGCCCCTCAGGGCAGAGGCCTCTGTGGTGTTCTTTTGGCATAAGGGACCTCTCACTAGGGAAAGGTGGGTCAACTCTGCAAGCTGAGGGAGGGTCTGCAGAGCCCACACCCTCACAGGCCCCCATGCACATGGCCCCATCCTGTGCTTGTGGGCCACGTTCTCCCAAGGAGGGCAATGACCTTAGCAACACACACCTGCCTCTGCTGGGCATCTATATATCCCTGAAGTTCTGTGACTATCAGATGCTCAGTCCGCTACTCAGCTCAGCAGACAAAGGCCTCTTTGGAGGCTACTAAAGAGAGCCCTGTGGCTGTCACACCAAGCCTGTAAGGACTCACTGGTTTCTATTCTCTTTCTCCAGGCGCTGCATGCAGCCGAGCACCACGGCAGACTGCCCTCCCGCAGCTACTGTGCGCCCGTCTTTCAAACACCTCCACGGCCTGATCATTGCCTAAGTTCTAGTCTGCTGGGCAGTAGGAAGAATGGGCATCCTAAGAGGCACAGTGTCACACTCACTGGGTGCCCATTGCTGGGAACATTCTGCACCTAGAGAAAGCATCAAAGTAGCTATGGAATTGGAAAGGGAAGAGGGTTGAGCCAGTTATTTAGCCTGTCTGCCTTGCTTTCCTCATCTTAAACCCCTTGGATGACTGGCCACAAGGATGAATTGCTAATGTGTGGCAAGCAGCCAGGGCAGGCTGGGATGTGGGCGGCCTTTGCTCTGGACCCCTCTTTCTCCATTCTCCCTCACACAGAGGAGTGGGGCTCTACCGTACAACAGGTTTGCTACCATCCTCTCTTCCGGACTTCCCAGCACCTTCCTTCTTCACGTCAGCCGAAACGCTTCCCATGCCTTATTGATTCCTGCTCCATCTGTGCTCTCCTGGCGAGGAAGCACAGTCAGCCGAAACGCTTCCCATGCCTTATTGATTCCTGCTCCATCTGTGCTCTCCTGGCAAGGAAGCACAGTCCCGGGACAAAGGACAAGTCCTCAGAGCCTCCAAAAGCAGAGACGGCCCCCCTCTCAGCTCCGGCCGACCTGGTAGGTGGACTTCAGCCGGTGGGGGTTCACACCTACACTGGGAAGACCCCGCTTCTCTGCAAATTGCACCACTGGCTAGAAATGTGCAGCAAAGAGGAAAGGAGTTGATGGCAGATTTTGGCCCAAAACAGTGGTTTTCCAAAATTTTTAGCCGCTGAACGATTTTTCCAAATGAAATCTTACCAAGGCCTCCAACAGGTGAAACAGATAAAAGGGGGACTTGTCAAGGTTGGCGTACGTGTGGGGAGCCGGGCTCTGTCTGCGCAGCCTGCCCCACCCCCACCCCCACCTGAGACAGCCTCCCATGGGAGAGGCTCCGAGCCTTGGTCTACAGCCCTGGTCCTGTGTCCAACATAAAAGTCGTGACGCAGCATGAGGCCGTTGTGTGGCCTTATGCAGGCCACTTTGGCTCCCTGAGCCTCAGTTTCTTTCTCAGTTGACATTTGGGCATCAGACAGTGTGTGGGGACACAGAGGGGAGCTGGGAGGGCTCTGAGGAAGGGGGTGAGTGCCAGGGGGACATCAGCAGGTGCCCTGGCCTCCTGTGTAGGGACCCTGAGGGTTCATACTGTTAACTGAGCTTGGAAGGATAGGCGTTGGGGAAGGGAGTTGGGCACAGGCAGAGGAGACTGGCTCCTAGGCCTAGCTGGACATTTGAGAGACTAACAGAAGCCCCAGCAGCCTTGAGTCCTGAGAGGTGAGGGAGGGAGCATGGTCCCGCAGAGACCACTGCATGAACCGGGGTCTTCGTGAAGGCACCAAGGGAAGGACTGTTCCTGGTCAGAGCTGCCTCTTCCAGCATCTGCTCAGGCAGCAAATGTAGGGAACAGGATGGAGGGAAGAGGCAAGAGTTAGGGCAAAGGAGCGAATGGGCAATTCACAGGCTGGGAAGACACAACAGCCCCGGCCACAGAGAAAAAACACTCAGTGTCCCTTGTGAACAGGAGCATGCAAACGAACCACAGGGACATGCAATCCACACCCGTCACCTTAGCAACAGCAGAAAAGCTGCCAATATCTTTTTGGCGAGAATGTGGAAAGCAAGCTCTCAAACCACGAGCAGAATCAAACAGCTGAGGACACGTTTACTTAGCAACTCCGCTCCCAGGGAGGAGTCCTGCGGAAACCGAACACACACCGAAGAAGATGAGAGAAAGAATGTTTATCGAGGCATGGGTTGTAATGCAAACCAGGGAAAGAACCTAAATTTCCACCAATAGGGGAAGAGATGTGTGATTTGGGGCAAATTTACACCGTGAACTCTATGCAGCAATTCAAATAAACCAGAGCACCTGCACTAACAGAGCTGGCTCTCAATCCATGATATGTGTATTAGTGGAAAAAGCAAGGCACAAGCAGGATAGACGGCGTTGGATACTGTTTAATGCAAAGTCTGTGTACTTTCAGACTTGCATGTGGCGAGGATGGACCATAGACTGGAGGAGGCAGAGCAGCTTGTGAGCCAGGGGACCCCGAGAGGGAACAGGTGACAGGACCAGGAAAGTCAGAAAGGGGCTTTTATCCACATTTACAATATTCTTATTCTTTTAAACATTCAGGGCATCCAATGGCTAGTTTTAGCATTTACGAAGTCTGAGCAGTAGATGCATAGGCCTTTTATTAAGAAAGTCCAGGAGGCAAAAAGATAATTCATGTAACTCTCTGTGGGGCCAATGCAATGGACAGGTAGGGGCAGAACGTTCCAGACATTGGTCACGATTAAGTGGAGAATCCCAGGAGGGTCAAGAGTACCACCAACTCCTGGGGCCAGCCAGGTGGATGGCAGTGCAGTGGGTCAAGACAGGGAAGATGGAGAGAGTGGCAAGCATAAGGGACGCGCCAGGTCATGGTGGAATGTGTGCTGGAGGTGTCCGATGGAGCTGGAAGACAGAAACGACCCCTCAGTGATGGTTCATACACAGAGGACGATGGCCAAGGGGCCAGACTCAGACAAGAGCAGCCTGCCTAGCACTCTTGGCCAAGCAGAGCAGGCAGAAATGGGAGAATTGGAAATATGAGAATCTCAAAACAGCCCAGTTTTAAATAGCAAACAGAGGAAAATGTTCACAACAAATAAAACAGGCAAAAGATTGCTCTTTCTAGTAGGTGTAGGATTCTTAGAGTGAATACACTGAGATATTGATTACCAAGTAGGTAAAATAATTGAGGCTACATGATTCACCAAAGAAGAAATAATCATGTTAACAAACATATGGAAAAATGTAATCAAAGACATGTTACATATACCAAAAAATGGTTAATCAAAGAAATGGAGTTGAGTCTTGTGACCTATCAAATTGCTGGGGTGGGGCTGATGACAGTGGTTAGGGGGGTTGCTTTTAATGAATTCTTGCTGCCAAATGAGTAATAAGGTGTATTACTGGTGACAATATAAATTCGGACACCTTTTTGGAAGACAGTTTAGCAATAAGGCAAACACTAATGACTATGGAAAAGTGTGAAGAAAAAAAAAAGAACCCATTGATAATAACAACAACAATAAAAGCCACTAGGTACCCAGAAGTAATTTCAATGAAACACACACCCTCACTTTTGCAGAGAAAATTACTAATCATGATTAAAGGAAATAAAACACTAATGCAAATATGGCAAGGTGTAAAAATTCAGTTCAGGCCTTTGTGATTACATTCTCTGTAATTTTCTGGATGTTTGAAATAGTTCATTATGAATTTTTAAGCATAATATAAAAATATATTTAATATGCCTTTCCAGTAGCCTGTGATACTCACCACTCTTCCTTCTTCCAACACAAAGAGCTGTACCCGCCAGAGCGCAAGTGCAAGTGTCTTTTGCCTGTATTTTGCCATCATCATCATCAATTGTTCACTGTTTTCAGGTCCAGTCTCACTAGACTTCGGTGGACCTCTGGCAGAATAGGCAGCCAAGGGCAGTTAGCCTTGGAGCGTGGGCAAAATCGCCAGGCCCCCAGGTCAATGGGTGCGGTGCTGCAACAGCGACACCTAACGGCCAGTAAGGGTATTCACATGCGCCCTGGGACGTGAGGCTCTGGGGCCACTGCCCCAACGCTGTGGGTGGTTTTGGGTGGCCCATCCCTGTCGCAACTCTGTGCGGAAAGAAAATGAAAGATCCAGAACTGGAGTGGATTATAGTTGATCAGCCCCTTTCTCAGCCAAAGCAGACGATTGCCCGCTAGGAGACTTGAACTACTTTCCAGAAGTTGTGGAAGTCACGTTTGGAAGCTCTTGTCCCCAGTATCCTCTCTAAGGCAGTTTTGAGCCCTTTAAAAATAGTGCCTTAAACCCACATCTGAAGTGAGATTTGGGAGGGAGAACTGTTTCCATAGCTGGGTAGGAAGATACTGCATGGGATGAGAATACATACATTTTTCCATTTCAAAGCAAATTGGTCAGTGATTGATGCAAAATTGTGTTGGGGTGGTTTTTAAAAATCATAAATTGGGGCTCAGTGTCCATAGCACAGTGGTTACAGCGCCAGCCACATACCCTGAAGTTGACGGGTTCGAACCCAGCCCGGGCCAGCTAAAACAACGACAACTACAACTAACAAAGAGCCGGGCATTGTGGTCGGCGCCTGTAGTCCCAGCTACTGGGGAGTGAGACAAAAGAATCACGTAAGCCCAAGAGTTTGAGGTTGCTGTGAGCTGTGACGCCACAGCACTCTACCAAGGATGACATAGTGAGACTCTGTCGAAAGAAAGAAAGAAAGAAAGAAAGAGAGAGAGAGAGAGAGAGAGAAAGAGAGAGAGAGAAAGAAAGAAAGAAAGAAAGAAAGAAAGAAAGAAAGAAAGAAAGAAAGAAAGAAAGAAAGAAAGAAAGAAAGAAAGAGAAAGAAGGAAGGAAGGAAGGAAGGAAGGAAGGAAGGAAGGAAGGAAGGAAGGAAGAAAGAAAGAAAGAAAGAAAAAAGAAAAGAAAAGAAAGAAAGAATCACAGAATGTCAGGGCCAGACAAACCTTTAGAGTTTATGTTAACAGTCCCCCACAAGGCATTTGAATGTCCAAACATCTGAGAATATACATATGACTAAGAACAAAACTGACCCAGTAATACTAAAATTTCCAGCATTACACACAGGACATATGAAAAGAGTAAGCTTTACTGCAGCAGGTACCACAGCAGGAGATGAGGCAGGTCTTTCTCCTTCCTGCACAACTGGAGACCACTAATGAAACCAACAGCTTACTTGCTTTGACATTAAAATCACCAGAGCCTGCATACTTTATCCTTTTAAAAAAAAAATTGTGGTCGGGGCAGCAGCACCTGTGACTCAAAGGAGTAGGGCACCGTTCCCATATGCCGGAGTTGGCAGGTTCAAACCCAGCCCCCGCCAAAAACTGCAAAAAAAAAAAAAAAAAAACTCCTGATCTCAAGCAATCCACCCACCTCGGCCTCCCAAAGTGCTAGTATCCTTCAAAATTGTTGAAAATCAGGCTGGGTACAGGGGTTCATACCTTTAATCCCAGCATTCTGGGAGGCCAAGGTGGATGGATTACTTGAGCTTGGGAGTTCAAGACCAGCCTGAGCAAGAGCAAAACCCCATCTCTACTAAAAATAGAAAAACTAGCCAGGCATTGTGGTGGGTGCTTGTAGTCCCAGCTACTCAGGAGGCTGAGGCAAGAGGCTCACTTGAGCCCAAGAGTCTGAGATTGCTGTGAGCTATGATACCAGGGTACTTTCTATTCAGGGCACAAAAGAAAAGAGAGAGAGAAAAGATAAGATCCTGGGGACCAAGATCAGGTGAGTAGAAAGGGTGTTCCAATGCAATTATTTCTTTACTGGCTAAAAACTCCTTCACAGACTGCCCTGCAGTCTACCCCCATCTCCACCAGGGAGTGGCTATAATGACAGCCTGGAAATCTTAGAGCCATGGGGCCCACAGAGCTAAAGGATTCCCCAAGTGTGGGCTTCATGCCCTGGGAGATGGCAGAGTGACTCAGGATTTTAGCCACACCAGTTTCTTTTCTTTTCTTTCTTTCTTTTCTTTTCTTTTCTTTTCTTTTCTTTTCTTTTCTTTTCTTTTCTTTTTTTTTTTTTACCCTCTTCTTTCATTTTTTTTATCATAGTGTATCGTCTAAAAACCTTTCTCTCTTTTTTTTTCTTTTTTTAAGACAAACTCTCACTATGTCACCATGGGTAGAGTGCCGTGGCATCACAGCTCATAGCAACCTCAAACTCTTGGGCTTAAGCGATTCTCTTGCCTCTGTCTCCCAAGTAGCTGGGACTACAGGCACCGACCACGATACCCAGCTAGTTTTTGGTTGTAGTTGTCATTGTTGTTTGCCAGGCCCAGGCTGGATTTGAACCCACCAGCTCCAGTGTATGTGGCTGGCGCCCTAGCCACGGAGCTACAGGTGCTGAGCCACCTTTCTCTCTTTTTAATTCAGCTTTATGGGATGTCATCCATATACCATACAATTCACACATAAAGTGTACAGTTCAGTGTTTTTCAGTGTAGTCACAAAGTTGTGCAACCAATAGCACAATCAATTATAGAATATTTTCACCACTCCAAAAATAAACTCTCCACCCTTTAGCCATCATCCTCTCACCTCCCCCAACTCTGCCCGCCCCCCAGCCCTAGGCAACCACAGGCACCTAATTTTTCTGTCTCGAGAGAAATAGGCCTGGGTACGTCTTTCCTTTTATGTTGCAAGTTAAATACAGTAGACATATTGACCCAGGACATCTCAGATTCAGCCACTTAGCATAGTGCTAGATGACCCTGGGTAGCTGTAAGACCGGTGGAGGAGGAATGCCAAGTCCACAGCTGGAGCAGGCATCTGCACCTGGGGTTTCTCCCTCTTTCTGTCTCTCTGCTGTCACTTTCTCTCCACCCACCACCCCCATTTATCAGTTATTCCTGAAGTCTTCCTGATGCCTCTGTTCCACCCTGCTGACTCCTTCAAACCTCCACTGGTGGCCTTTCAGGGCTGGGCCTAAAATGTGACGGGGGTCACCCTCAGGGATTTCCCTGGGGTGTTCATAAAAGGGCAAGAACAAAGGATGAAGACCTCAGACAGGGTAGGAGCCTGGTGGGGGTCAGGAGAGAGGCCCCACAGGCCTAACGATGGAGCCAGAGCACAACCATGACAAGTCCCCTCCTCAAGGACAGGCAGCACAGGCCACTGCATCTCTCCACAGACGTCTCCCAAGCCTGCCCCTGAGGCTGACACAGGCCCACACCACAATAGGGCTGCCATTGGACAAGGACAGATAGAGCAGGGTCACGTCCTGCTGAACTCAGTACAGGTCAGAGCAGCGCCAGGAAGAAGGTAGGACCCGACTCACGAGACTCCCAGGGAAGACTCACCCATCCACCTGACACTCTAGAGAGTTAGTTCTTCCGGGAAGACATTTTCTATACAGGTTTTTTTCATTTTAACAGATTTACTAACATGTAATGGATGTACTATAAACTCCACACACAGGAGAACCTCCATAGCTGACCACCTCCCTATACCGGCCACCTCCTTAAGTTGACCTAATTTTCATAGACCAGGCATCCACAGGTGCATGTCAGTACAGTGGGCCTAGTTCTTTATATTGGCCACCTCTGTATGTTGACCAGTTTGTTGTAGTGCCTTGGGTAGTCAACTTACAGAGGTTCAACTGTATTTAAAGTGTACAACTGACAAGTTGTTTTTTTTTTTTTTTTTTTTTTTTTGAGACAGAGCCTCAAGCTGTCACCCTGGGTAGAGTGCCGTGGCATCACAGCTCACAACAACCTCCAATTCCTGGGCCCAAGCGAGTCTCCTGCCTCTGCCTCCCAAGTAGCTGAGACTACAGGCGCCTGCCACAATGCCCGGCCATTTTTTGGTTGCAGCTGTCATTATTGTTTGGCGGGTCCGGGCTGGATTCGAACCTGCCAGCTCAGGTGTACGTGGCTGGCACCTTAGCCCGTTGAGCCACAGGCGCCGAGCCACAACTGACAAGTTTTGACGTATGTGTAATATATACCCATGGAACCATCACTAAATCTAGT
>CAUYRH010132050.1:0-14300 GCA_963574655.1 Perodicticus potto
TAGTCTATTCCTGATGGAGCGCTTGTTCGGGCTGGTAAGGGTGGAGAGCTGCCTAGGGACCTCCTCCATCAGTCTCAGTGGGGGGGTTAGGCCTCTGGTTCATCAGGTAAGGGGGAAAGGGTATGCAGCAAGTTCAGAATGGTGAGGAAAACTTTAATTCAGTTTCTCTACCTAGCAACAGAGTTCCCAGAGTCACACCGGGGTGCTCAGGGGAAGCACTCCTCACTTCCACAGCAGTCTTCCGTGGGGTGAGAAAAGAGGTCCACGGTTCACCGCCTGTCTGCAGAAAACTCTTAGGAGCAAAAGAAAAGAATAAAAAAAGAAAAGAAACAGAAAAGCAAGAAACTCAGAGGTTTCTTGGGGGGAGGGGATGGGCACTCTTCCTTTCAGATGAATTCTGTACCTGAAGCGTGTCTTCTTGGGGCCGCAGCCACTCTCAGCAGTGGTTATCCACAGAAATCACTTCTCTCTCTTGGCTGGGTTCCCAAGATTCAGCTCAATTGTGCAGTTTCGAGAGGTTATCCTTCCTTTTGAATAGGAGCCTTTTTCGGAAGCTGCTTCCAGTCAGCCATCTTGCTCCGCCGGTACTTCCATTTTTAGTTTTTTGAGAAACTTCCATACTGTTTTCCATAATGCCTGTACTAATTTACACTCTCACCAAAAGTATACTTAACTTCTCAGAACATCTTTGCCAGCATTTAGTAGTTGTCTTTTTGACAATAACCATATAACCATTCTAACTGGGGTAAGATGTTATTTCATTGTGGTTTTTATTTGCATTTGTCTGATGATTAGTGACATTAAGCTGAAAATGAAGATCTGTGACTTTAGCCAAGCCATCTCCTTCTCTACAGCTCTGCCTACACCAGGTAAATTAGATTAGACCAGATAATGTCTAAAACCCCTTCCACCCTTGAAGATTAATATGGTAAATTTTTCCAACATTCTGTTGTATTCTGACTTTTATTCTCTTTCTTACTAAAGCAACTAAAGAGTATTAAGGGAGAAAGAGGAAAAGCAGATGCATAAAAGTGTGTTTATTAACTAATGTAGGGAAATGAAAAGGCAACAGAGGAGATTCTATTTATATATCCCTCAAGGATTATGCCATAATGTATACCGTTTGATTTTTTTAATGCATTCATTCTGAGCTGAAGCCCTGTAGGGTGCTCTTTAAGCCTGACGCTGAATGAAATAATTCAATTAAAATAGGCTTGAAGCTTTTGCAAGGTACTAAACTCCCTGAAGAGAAGATTTAGAATGGGCTAAAGTCATTTTCAGCATCAGAATTGGTGAAACCACAGGAAAGCAGAAGGGCTTGGCCAGCAATGAGTTTATCTGGAGGCATTAAAAGATGTGGGTTCCAGGCTGCTTGGAAAGGGATTGTCAATGTGGGAACTGTTGCAGGAACAACAGACTCTGCCCCAAAGCTTGCCAATGGCTCGCTGGTAGCCACTAGAAGTTTAACACTGGATTTATCACTGGTTTTGCCCCTGACAAAACCTATCCTTTCATATAAGAAAGTGAAGTTTAATAACTATTATTTTAAAATGCCATTCATTTTCAATAGACCTCTCTATCCCAGGCTTCAGCACATTCTGTTCATTGTCTTATACAGTCTGCACAACAATAGTATGAGGTTAAAATTATCAAGCCAGCTGAGCACCATAGCTCATGCTTATAATCCCAGCATTTGGGAAGGCCAAAGCAGAGGGATCACTTGAGGCCAGGAGTTCAAGATCAGCCTGGGCAACATAACAATACTCTGTCTCAAAAAAAAAGAAAAAAAAAACAACAACAATAATTTGTCTCTACAAAAATTTTAAAAATTAGCAGCACAGGCTCGGCGCCTGTGGCTCAGCAGGCTAAGGCACCAGCCATGTATACCTGAGCTGGCGGGTTCGAATCCAGCCCGGGCCTCCAAACAACAATGATGGCTGCAACCAAAAAAATGGCCAGGCATTGTGGTGGGCACCTGTAGTCCCAGCTACTTGGGAGGCGGAGGCAAGAGACTCACTTGAGCCCAGGAATTAGAAGTTGCTGTGAGCTGTGATGCCACAGCATTCTATCCAGGGTGACAGCTTGAGGCTCTGTCTCAAAAAATAAAAAATAGAAAAAATTAGCAGCACATAGTGCCCTGCACCTCTAGTCCTGGCTACTGGGAGTGCTGAGACAGGAGGATTACTTGAGCCCAAGAGTTAGAGAATTATAGTAAGCGAGAACCACTGCATGCCAGCCCGGGTGACAGAGTGACACCCTATCTCAAAAAAAAAAAAAAAAAGAAGAAGAAGAAAATATTAAGCCCACTTTACAGATGAGAAAATTGAATTTGCCAAGAAGTGCCATGACTTGTCCAAGATTACACAGCTAATAAACCACATATTCAAATCCATGTTCATGGGCTAAACCCAGTGCTCTTTAGCACTATACCACTTAAAATGTAAGTGTCATGTCACATGGATTATTATTAAAGTTTTGAGTTACACAAAAATCAAGAAACCTAAAATCCACACAGATGAAAACAAATTAAGTCCTCCTAGCAACACTGATAAACCAAGCAAGTTAAAACTTTCATGGGTGAATCAGAAAAATGCTGTCTGCCAAATGCATTTCTTGGAAGTGAAATAATGGACCTTAACACAATCTGTCTCAAAACTTTCATAGTGACCCATGTACTGCAGGAACATGACCTAGGAAGAGGGCTAGGGGGAAGTACATGCATACAAAGAAATACAGACTCAATTCCTTCCCCCAGTTGCATGCAGTCTGGTCAGCAAACAGGACTTATACTCAGAATTGCTTAGACTGCATTACAAATGACTGAGGTTAGAGCCGTACCCGAGAAAAGGTTTTTACATGGGCAGGGCAGAGAGAACAGGATTATGGGTAGAAAGGATATGAAATGAGTAGATTGACCAACTCACCCTTCACACTTCTGACCAGGCCCAACACCACTAGCCACTTTGTTTTTATGTTCCTTGGGAATATGAGCTGTGTAAGCGGGGCTCATATTTCTCATGCACCTCCACAGCATCAATACCTGGGATGTATATGTGTTGTTGGGAAAATAGAAGACTCTCTGAAAGGAAAAAAGGTAAACATATTAAATGAAATAAGCTAAAGAACAAGCAATCTCATTAGAAATCCTAAATCTAATCATTAGGGGAAGAAAACTTCATAAGGTTCAGTGCAAGAGATATCCAAGGCTAACTGACTACTCAGAATTTCTAGCCCTAGCTCAGTGGCTTTAAAACCTGAGTGTACAATAGAATCATCTGGGGATCTTGTTCAAACACAAAGTGCTGGGCCCTAATCCCCAGATTTTCTGATTCAGTAAATCAGAAAGTTTTTCATTTCTAACTTGTTCCCAGGTGATGCCAGTGCTGCTGGCTCTGGGTCTGGCATTTGGAGAATCAGCAGCATTCAACCTCATTGAAAATCAGAATTACCTTGCAGGCTGGGCCTGGTGGCTCACGCCTGTAATCCCAGCACACTGGGAGGTCCAGGCAGGTGGATTGCCTAAGCTCACAGATTCGAGACCAGCCTGAGCCTGAGTGAGACCTGGTCTCTAAAAATAGCCAGGCATTGTGGCAGGTGCTATAGTCCCAGCTACTTGAGAGGCTGAGGCAAGAAAATCACTTGAGCCCAAGAGTTTGAGGTTGCTGTGAGCTATGATGCCATAGCACTCTACCGAGGGTGACAAAATAAGACTCTCTCTCAAAAAAAAAAAAAAAGAAAAAAACTAGAGCCGAGCACACTGGCTCACGTTTGTAATCCTAGCACCTTTGGAGACCCACATGGGCGGATTACTTGAGCCCAGAAGTTCAAGGCTGTAATGAGCTGTGATTGTGCCCCTCTAGCCTGGGCAACAAAGCAAGAATCTGTCTCAAAAAATAATAATAATAATAAGATATCTATTCACTGTTGGAAATATCATTAGTAACAGTCTTTAACTTCTGTGGTCCTATTGTTTGGACCACTCAGAGCTAAGTTTGGGGGACACCTGTATGTACACTTGTAGGAATGGGCCAGCATCTTTCATGGCATCAATGACATCTACATTTCAATTCCGGGAAATAGGAATGTCCCTTGATTGTCCCCAGCAGTGCTAAAACTTTAATGTGCATAAAAGTCATCCAAGGGTGTGGCAAAATGGAAATTACTAGGCCCCACCTGGGTAGTTTCTTATTCAGTTGGTCTAGGGCAGGCCTCAGAATTGACGTTTCTAACAACTTCCCAGGTGATACTGATGCCATGCACTCTACCAAGGGTGACAAAGTGAAGCTCTATCTAAAAAAATAATAATAATTACCTTGCAGAGTTTATTAAAATATCCAGACTATAGTCCTGGCCAATTACATTACAAACCCCCATGAGTGAGACCAAGATGTGTGTGTTTTAAAAAGTTAAAACTAGGTGATTCCAATGCACAGCCAAACCACAGAGGAAGTAATGAAAGAGAGATGGGGGTTTCACATTAATACACCATAAAAATAACAAGTAATGTTTACTGAGCACTTACCATGTGACAATCACTCTAAGTACATTACTGGATGATTTCTTTTAATCCACACAAGGAAGCTTTCAAGTAGAAATTATTATTCTTGTTTCACCTGTAAGAAAGGTCAGAGAAATTAAGCAATTTGTCCTAGAATACAAACTAGTGACAACCTGGTAAAATTAAATTCAGGTCTATGTGTCTGCAAAATCTTTTTAATCACTAGGGGTCTTTAGCTACCTTAATCAAGCCACTTAGCAACCTGGTCTATGCCTTAGACCTTCAGTATTTGGTTGAGTCCAGACGCCAAAACAATCTGAGATGAAATAACTTGAACAAACCTCATATTTAGCATCACATAAACCAACATCAGATGTAAAATCTGTGACATGTATTCCTAGGAGACATGACGTTTTAAGCTTCCATTATTCTTTATATAATACTCTTACTGGAAGTGATATGCAATTTATTTCTTGAAAGCATACAAGGAGAATAGAAAAAAACTATGAAAATACAGGCACTAGGAGTGGAAAGGAAAAGTTAGCTAAGAGGTGATAGGGCATCTAAAACAGCTACTCTTTACTTCCTAAATTTGCTAGCATTTAACGGACAAAGTGAATATTCTTAGCCACAGAACTGCATTAATTTTAGGATGAGGGCATGCTTTTTATTTTAAGAAATTGCTTAGTAATATTGTTCAAAATAGAAGCATTGAGAATGCAGGAGATTCATTAGGGCTTTGTTATTCACTTACTGTATAATTCAGAGAATTCACTGGCCCTCTCCGAACTTTGTGGATAAAATGGGCATAATAATACCTGCCCTGCTTACCTCATAGGGTGGTTTAGAAATCCACTGAGATTGCGGAAAGTAAAATTTTGTGTAAATTACATAAACAAATGTATTATTATAGCTAGTGTAGAGAGGGTGAGTGCTGTGAAGTCCTGCCACTCAATGTCAAATAAGTCATTGTTGGTGGTACAAAAAAAATGTTTTCTCCTTAGTCTCTTGTTCCTTCAAATTTCAGGTTCAGAAAAAAAAATCTTATCAGATTTGGGGAGAAATTTTTTCATTAAAACTTTGTACAGGTTTTTAACTCCAGGCACACTTACGCTTATAAGATTATCTTGCCAAGGAGTGCTGTTTTAAAAGAGAGAAGCTGTTCTTTGACCATCTTCTTAAAGAATCATTAATTCATATTGGAAAAGTGGGGAGGGCAGACATTCAGGAATGCTTTTTTAAGAAGCATGGTGTGTCTAAGTGGTTACAACAATCTCTGATTTGTTCCAGAGATCACTTGGCGGTTACAAATACTGGGGGTAGGGAATCCTCTTCACTGTATTTGGATAGCTCTGGAACTACGAAGGACTTAATGCCAGAACTGCAGTATGAGGTCAAGGGCAGAGCCCCCACCTCATAGATGTTAGGGTCTCCTGGTTTTCAGAAGTAAATATTTATTAAATGAAAACTTAACTGAAGACGCATATCCAAGAGAGGAGAGAGTTGCACCTCTTGGTAGATTTTATCCTCCAGGCAGGTTGCCTGCTCCTGCAGAGCTGAAAGGAGACCCTGCCAGTCTTGGAGGTTGTCTCCCTCTTTCTACAGAGATCAAGTCACAGCACTGGCCTGTGGTGCCCAGTAATGGGCTGCACAGTTTAAGACAGACATGAGAAGTTAGGAGACAGCTCAGAGGACAGCTGTCAGCAGTTAAGATCAGAAAAGCAAGTGTAAGAAAAGAGTAGGGAGGACTTTGGGATTATTTAAACCTAACAAGAAGAGCCTGAATAAAATGTAACATTTTAGGTGTATGTGTGCCAAGGCATTTTTAAGAAAAGATCACACTTACATGGCCTATTAAATAATCAGGTGAAGTTGCTGAAGACTAGTTTCTGCCTTAATGCTATGACACTCTTAGGTCCCACCCACCCAACCAAGGACTGAAGGAGTCAAGAGGTTATCACACTGTGACCTGAGCCTGGCTAAGGGAGTCACAGACCTGTTATGAAATTGATGTAGAGGGCTGGGACTATCTGTATTTTAGGAAGGATGAGAAATGGGAGTAAGGGTGGTCAATATAATGAAGGAAAGATTGAAATAAAAGGAAGAAACAATTGATTCCTGGATTTTAAAATACTGAACTGATTTGGCAAAGAAGGTGTGTGTGTCTATGCATGTGTATGTTTGTGTAGATCATGTCCCAAAAGTCTTTGTACAGTTTAAGCTTCACTGACTTCAGAAAAATAAATGCTACACATTTACTCCCCAAAATCACTTGAAGTTTTAAATGTATACATACTTAATACTTATTTTAGTTTTGTGGATGCTGAATAACAAATGATTAGCTTTAATTATTTGACTCAACCCCTGTGATTAAATATAGTAAAGACTGATTTAAAACAAAACATTTTCTATCCAAAATTCATACAACTAAATATGTGTAAAAGAACTTCAGGTTTTGTATCTTGGTTGGTGTAAGGCAAAAACATTCTATGGATACCATGGATGTGAGGGCATGTGTGATCCTGAAAGTATAAATACCTGGGTCTAGGCAGAAAATCCAGGTATTCTTTCAGACTTTTGAGGTCCAAGTTAAGGGCTCTGCAAAGTAAAAAGGAACTCCAGGAATATCTGCGTTCCAGATGAAACAAACAGAACATTTCACGGAGGCAAATAGATGATATAAAGAAAGGGCAAACTTGGAAAATGGGATAGCAGGGGAGGAAAGAGGAACACAAGGCCCAGGAGGGGCAGAGGGAACTCCTAGGCTGCTAGGTGGGGGAGGGACTGTGGCCACACCCTCTTCCTGGGTCTCCTACCCCATGCTCAGGACGCCTCTGTGGCTATCCTGTGCTCTGTGATGCAGGCCTGCAACCATGGCCTAATGCAGCCACCACCAGCACTCAGTTGCTTCAGGCAGCCCTGCTATTCAAACTCTGGATGATATTCTCCATTTTCTGAATAGCCATACTGACTCACAGCTGAGCGTCAGCTCAACTTTCTTTGACATTGAACCCAAATTCACCTTTCAGACTGCTTTGGGTTTCCTCTTTTTGTACCTCTATTACCTAGTGATAAAACCCTTTTTATCATACCTCTGGAAAAATAAAGACATCCTATAGTAAAAAACAAGAGAGATTCTTTATTGTTGGTTCCCATTCTCACTCCCACACTTCTCAGGGTCCATCTGTGCATGAAGTAGTGATGGACCTGGGCAATGGGTGTTCCCCAACAGGTAGCCATGGGAGATGTCCAGAAGGACTACCAGTTTGTTTGAAGTCAATACTTCTGTCTCCTGCCTTCATGTAAGTACTTTGACTTCTTCTTAGGTGCTCAAATGTCTCTGAGAGGTAAACAGTGATGTCTGTGCTTCATCTAGTACTTCTGAGCATCATGTGAGATAATGTATGGGAGAATACTTAATAAATGAAATCACATACACATTTGAATCTTGTTAATATTAATATTGACTATTTAACTTTACTGACCAGAGTTTAATATCCCAAGGGTCTTCCATGAAGGGACTCCTGCATGATCCCTATTCTTCTTCCTGATCTCAAGGCAGAGAGAAGAGCGGGGAAGGAAGCTGCTTTGTGCTCCAAAAGTGTGATGAATATTTCCCCTATTTTTCTCAATCTCTTTTGAAAGCATGTTCTATGCATTTTGTCAATTCAGTGTATCCTTCCATAGCATAGGAGGGGGTAGCCATAGGAACGAGGATGTGAACGAAGGCCTTCGGGTGAGGCTACACAGTGTATTGTGAAGTTGTGGGGAGGGGCAACATGAGGGGGCAGCACACACCACCCCTTCTAGGCAGCTGGCTCCCCTTTCCCTATTCTGATCCTGACTGCAGCTTTGTTCTTCTGCAGCCCCCTGGGACAGCATCATGATACCAATAAAATCCATCACCTATAGAAAAATAAGCCACTGGTGTCCTTGGAGTCCCAGAAGATGCTGCTCCCTCTATGACCCTTTTCATTTCCATGTCTTTCATGAGACAACCATCACTCAAGCTGTCCTCCACCCTCTTAGCAAGTTCTCTAGGGGACCTAACACCAGCCTCTGTGCCTGAGCCTTCTCTTGCCTGACCTGATGACCCCCTTACCTGATCTACCTTCACCTTCAACAATGGGTGGCTCTCTGCCACCAGAGCTGGTTCTACCCTTGGATTCCAAATTCCCCATGGACCCTTTTCCATCCTAGCCATTTGCCTTTACCCCTCTCCCACAACATCACACTCAGGGAGCAAAGCCTGCTTTCTGACCAGAGGACACTTTCTCTCTGACAGTCATTGTGTTATTTGGCCCCAGCCTTTCCCCAAGATATTGACCCCTTCCCAACTCTATAGCAACAGATCCCACTGATTCCCACACTCATCATCACACACCACAAGTCCCATCTGCTTCACTACCGCCAAATGGCACTTTAGCTATAACTCAATCTGAATCAATTTCCGTCCCACTGAAGCTTGTTCTGGAGATGTTCTCTCCAGATAATGCTGATGAATTGTCCATTTATGTTCCAATAATCAGAGGCACTGACCCTCCAAGCCCAGCAGTGTCATATTTCTCCTGGGAACAGCCTCATGCCCTGGACTTGCTCTCCTCCAACTTGGCACAAAGAGATTTCAAGCAAGGGCTTCTTGCCCTCCACTCTTCTGAGGCCTTATTTGTCGGAGATGCTGCAGCCAACCTGGTAGTATCTGGTTACCTGTCCCTGCCCAACTCTGATCTTATGGCACTCTTGGAGAATCAACTTAAAAGAAGGGTGATCTCCTGATGTGGAAGAAAAAGGAAAAAAAAAAAAAAAACAGAATCTTTTCCAAAGCAACTATGGCTAGATGACCAACTAAATTCTTCAGGGAGAATGTTAACTTCCATTGCCAAGAAGCAGGACTCCGCAGTTTCCCTTCCTTTTGGCACCAGCAAAGGTAAAAGAGTGGAGCTACCTCCATATTGGCAGCACCTATATTTTAATACCTTTGAGAATGAGTTAGAGCAAAACTACATGCAGATCTTCTGATATCTCCTGTCTCTGTGGGGTGATTCCCTATACTCTATTGTCCTTGTTCCTGGTGGCTGTTCCTCAACATTTGTGTTCTTCAGTAGAATCTCAAATACCTTCATAGCTGGTATTTAATCATCACCAACTTCTGTCCTTGCCTCAAACCTTGCCCCCACCTCAGTCCCTAACCCACACTATGGTCCACTCTCAGACCCAATTTCAATCCCCACTTCCAATCCTTTCATCCAGTCTTCTCCCCCAGATTGGAGCTGTAGAGTGTGTTTTCATAAACACCAGAATGAGTATCTTATGCCACAGTATCTTATGCCATCAGAGATTCATAACCTAGAATGGAATGTGTCGCAGAAAGAACAGGAAGTGGTGTGGGGTTTATCCTTTGTGATTAAGAAATTTCAGGAAGACTTATGTCCTTCAGCTCCCAATGTTACACTGGTCAGTCTATCCTCTAAGGTCTATGTTCCAACCTTTCCTGAAGACTTTACTCTCAGCAGTGAGTTTCAAAAGAAAATAGGAAACTACCATCAAAAGAGGTTTATCCAACAGTAGTGAAGACTTACCTGCTGGATCCATGGGTCTCTACCACTGACCAAATCTCAGACGGACACTCTTGACACACCTGACACCACGTACCATCATCAGTTCTCTAAAGTTTCTTTGTCAAAAGATCAGAGCAGCAAAGATCTAGAGAGTTTTGGATTGAGTTAATATGGAAATTTCCAAGAGAGATGCTCAGAAATGCTTCCAATCAAGAAGGATGAGAGGAAGGATCACCTGGGGACCTACCAGGGAAAATGACTCAAAAGATCATCTGTTGAGTGACCCAGAGAGGTCTTCAAATAAGACTAGGGGGTATAACCCTGTAAAAGATCGAGAAAGTAACATGGTGAATTTATCAGAAAATAATTCAAGGACCTCAAATATGATCCTAGATCCCAAATAACTGGAACATGCCCTGACAGTACCATTGAGCAAATCAATGAGGGTTAGATTTCTGGGACTATGCCTAATTCACAGTATTCTATCAAGTACACATTACCTCCTCCTGAGAAATCTCATGGGCAAATAAAACATGGAAATTTGGCCCAATTGTATTGGCACCACTGCCTAACTACTTCTCAGGAGATTTTCTTTCCTGGCTCCAGCAAACAAGAGATGTTGGGTGGATTTCTCCCTGGTCAGGAATCTCACCCCATCTGCACTCTAGGTGGAATAAAGGAGACGAAATTTGTGGGTGGATCTGGTCAAGTGAGCGAGTGGATAATGGACCTTCTTGGGGACAGAGTGAAGCGAAAAAGGCCTGTGACCTACATTGACCAGACAGGAGATAATGTCCTTGCAAAGACCCTAAACCATGAGACATATCATGCTAAATATGTGATTTGCACTGTTCCTCCTACTCTGGGAATGAAGATTCACTTCAATCCCCCTCTGACAATGATGAGGAACCAGCTGATCACTTGCGTGCCTCTGGGTTCTGTTATCAAGTGTATAGTTTACTACAATGAGCCTTTTGGGAGGAAAAAGGATTACTGTGGAACCATGATTATTGAAGGGGGGGGGAGCTCCAATTTCCTGCACATGGGATGATACCAAACCTGATGGCAGCTATGCTGCAATAATGGGGTAAGGTATAATTGTGGTGTTATGGCTGCTATTCAGTCAGCATTGACAAGATGATCTCATATTGTTAATAAATGTGTCCCAAA
This sequence comes from Perodicticus potto, assembly GCA_963574655.1. Lineage (NCBI taxonomy): Eukaryota > Metazoa > Chordata > Mammalia > Primates > Lorisidae > Perodicticus > Perodicticus potto. The sequence continues at coordinate 11,227 of CAUYRH010132050.1, forward strand.
CTTTGTTGAATTATTTTTTTACCCAATGGCACTATTCTTTAAATCTAGCCATACAAAAATCTTCTTTTTTTTTTTTTTTTGCAGTTTTTGGCCGGGGCTGGGTTTGAACCCAACACCTCCAGCATTTGGGGCTGGTACCCTACTCCTTTGAGCCACAGGCGCCGCCCCATACAACAATCTTTATTGCTTCTTTTTTATAATGCCTTGCAGTGACTGAATATCTAGAAATTAATATGACAATTTTAAATTTTGTTTTTATCGCAGATTTAGTGCTTGGGGTAAATAATTTTGGTGAGCCACCTTATGTGGAAAGTATGATTGTAAAACCTGACTTGGAGTGTTAAGAGGGCTTCTTATAGAGGCTGAGCGGGCATCAACATTATGTATGTGGGATGCTGAGATTTTTCAGTCCCACTAGGGAAGAGCCAAAATAAGCCCAGTCTTCAGCTTATCACTAAAACCCAGCACAGATGGGGATGCCTTAGGAGCCTAGACAGGTAGTTTCCTAGAGTAGCATAAATTAAGATGAGCCCTAAGACACATAGGAGTTTATCTCAGAGAGATCCAAGTATCACAGCAGGGAGATCAAAGCAATTGCAGTTCTAGAAATGGACACAGGGTGGCGCCTGTGGCTCAAAGGAGTAGGGTGCCGGCCCCACATACCAGAGGTGACGGGTTCAAACCCAGCCCTGGCAAAAAAAAAAAAAAACTAGAAATGGACACAGAATCTAGACAGTTAGATGCTAGGAAAACACCAGGGTGGAGATAGACCCAAAAAGACTGGATGAAATTGGAAGGGCTCAGACATGGCCTTAATTGTGCATTTGAGACCCAAGTCTTATTCCTATTGGTCACCAGCCAGGGGAGGGAAGTGAGTCACCCATATTATCACTCTAGGCAAAAATTGTGATCTGTCATCTATTTTTACTCCCTTCACTCCTTGAAAGCTAGAAGATGCTCTTCAGAGTCAGGAATGTACCATGTATAGTAAAACTTTGAACATAAAACCCACTAGTATAGGGCAGCGCCTGTGGCTCATGGAGTAGGGCACTGGCCCCATATACTGAAGGTGGTGGGTTCAAACCCAGCCTCGGCTGAACTGCAAAACAAAAAAATAGCCAGGTGTTCTGGCGGGCGCTTGTAGTCCCAGCTACTCAGGAGGCTGAGGCAAGAGAATTGCCTAAGCCCAGGAGTTGGAGGTTGCTGTGAGCTGTGTGATGCCACAGCATGGCACTCTACCGAGGGCAATAAAGTGAGACTCTGTCTATACAAAAAAAAAAAAAAAAAAAAAAACACGCTAGTATATAGTTTGTTTCTTCTGATTGGCTTTTAACATTGAATACTGGGCAATATGTGTAGCAATAGAAATGAGGCCAGGATGAAAACAACCATTAATTTCTCCTTTTTCTTGTTTGTTTTAGATTTATCCTTGCCCACAAAGCCAGAAAGCTGGCACGTCTTACCAAAGAAGAAAGGTAACAAAGGAAGTGCTTTTTCTTTCCCTCCCTTCCTTTCTTCCTTTTTTCCTTGTTTTCTGCCTATTTGCTTGCCTTTCATCACTTTTTAACTTACAGACTGCTTAACATATGTGTATTTCTTTTCTTTCTTTCTTTCTTTCTTTTTTTTTTTGTAGAGACAGAGTCTCACTTTATCACCCTCAGTATGGTGCCGTGGCATTACAGCTCACAGCAACCTCCAGCTCTTGGGCTTAGGCAATTCTCTTGCCTCAGCCTCCCGAGAAGCTGGGATTATAGGCGCCCGCCACAACACCCAGCTATTTTTTTGTTGCAGTTTGGCGGGGCTGGGTTTGAACCCGCCACCCTCAGTATATGGGGCCGGCACCCTACTCACTGAGCCACAGGCGCCGCCCAATATATGTATATTTCTAATGCTACATGTCTGCTATGTTATTCTAAGGATTTTGTTATATAAAGATGCAGTGCTGATAACTTCAGAACTGAGGGTTCCTATTAATATTTATTAAGCTTTTTGTATATAAGACATCATGCTAGGAGCTATAGAGAGTATGAAAATGGATAACCTGGGGCTGAAAATTTACTTGTGGAGGAGCTAACCAGGTAGACAAATTACTGTGTTGTAAGGCAGTCTGCAGTACATATTACATGAGTGATGCATGATAATTATAGATTATAGATGCAAAGGGACTAATTTATCTGGAGGTAGCAATTTATTCTGGCATTAATATCCACTACTGCCAATTATTTATTCCCATACCATTACTAAAACATATTTACCAACTAAGAGCACCTGAATTACATTATGGAACATTCTTTCCCCTTCAGTCATGGTGTTCCTGCATAACTAGTTCCACCTTCGAGTGTGGTCAGGGCTGTGGAGGTCTGCCTGGGCACTCACCTAAAAATGTCTCTACTACGACATAAGATCGATGAGGATAGGATGCTTTTGCCTGCTCTCCAGCTCCTAGAACAAATCTTTTCCCAGTTTATTTCTTTGCCATTCTTATTTGTTTTGTTCCATAATAAAATTTTGTCTTTTTATGTAGTCAAATTTATCCATTTTTTTCTTTTCTTTTTTTAAAAATGTATCCATTTCTAAATCAGACCTTCTGAACGGTCTCTTATGTATAGAAAAGACTTTCCTATTCTAAGACAATTTTTTAAATACCCATTTTTCCATTTTATAATCTCATCCATTACATACAAATTTTGATTCTTCTAAAGTATATTTTGGTATAAGAAGTAATGTATAGAAGTCCAACTTTGTTTCTTTCATGAGAGGCCATTTGTCCCAGTGCCATTTTATTGCATAATCTGTCTTCCTATGGGTTTAAAATGCCCATCTTCATGAATTCTAACTTCCTTACGTATTTTGTTCCATTTCTGAATTTAATTTTACCTACTTGCTTTGTGTGGCCATTTCTCTTCTTGTGACAAACTATTTTAAAATCAGAGAGAGAGGAAGAGGAGGGGGAGAGAAAATGAGGCATTTTTATACACTTTGGTTTATAGAAAGAGCTCTAGGATTTAAAATAATAATAATAAATAAAATAAAACTCAGGTAAGGCATCACTTTACTTTTTAAAAGATTTGTCA
>CAUYRH010132057.1:0-16233 GCA_963574655.1 Perodicticus potto
GGCGGGCGCCTGCAGTCCCAGCTACTTGGGAGGTGGAGGCTAGAGACTCGCTTGAGCCCAGGAATTGGAGGTTGCTGTGAGCTGTGATGCCACAGAACTCTCTCCAGGGTGACAGCTTGAGGCTCTGTCTCAAAAAAAAAAAAAAAAAAAAAAATCTCAAGATTGTGCATTCTGGATATCCAGGTGAACCCTAAATTCAGTAACAAATATTGTCATAAGAGACCCTGGATGAAAATATTTCAGATTGTATATGAAGCCTGCACGCTATACCCCATGATTGCACTAATGTACACAGCTATGATTTAATTAAAAAAAAAAAAGAGAGAGACCCCTGGAGGAGATAAGGGAAGACAAAGGCACAGATTGGGGTGATACAGCCATAAGCCAAGAAACTCCTGAGGCCACAGGGCTGGGTAGGTGTGGAAGGATCCTCCCCTAGGGCCTCAGAGGGACAGCCCCACTGACACCTGGATTTCAAACTTGTGGACTCTGGAACTGTGAGAGAATACCTTTCTGTTGTTTTAAGCCATCACATTATTAACAGCATCCCTAAGAAACAAATACATACCCAAGCAGGAGTCCAGGTATTATAATAGAGTTCAGGTGTCATAATGGAATCAGGCATCATAATGGAATTCAGATGTTATAGTGCAATTCAGGTATTATAAGTGGAATTCAGATGTCATAATGGAATTCAGTATTATGGATATAAGGGAATTAAGGTACTATAGTGGAACACAGGTATTGTAACAGAATTCAGGCATCATAATGGGAACTCCAGTTGTTGGACTCCTGTCACGTGCCAGGTGCTGTACTGACAGGTCACACACAGTATCTCTAACGATGACACCAAGCCTGGCAGGTACCACTGTTACCCTGAAGATACACAAGGGTAAAACATCTTGCCCAAGGCCAAAAGCTCTAGTCTCTATAGCCAGGATTTGAAGTGCACTTGACCACCCACTGCTCTTCCTCTCTGGGTGTCTGTGACAGGCAGGTCTCTTTCAGACAGATGGGGGTCTTATGATCCTTGCCTCCCACCACGTGGCCAACTGCTGCTAAACCCGGTGTTACAGCCGAACTCTGAGATTTGTGCTCAGCATTCCGGGAGTAGCCCCAAAGTCCAAGACAGGGCATCTGAAAGAGGAATCATATAGGGCTTTTTCGGATTTTTTCCCTGACTCAGGATGAACAAGAGTGGATGTATTTTCTGTACTATATTTAGTAGAAAGGGAGGAACTTCTGTTTATTAAAAGAAATGAGAGCAGAGATGTTTGGTAGTTCTTATTTAAAGTCCTGTCTTTGAGCCAGGTGTGGTGGCTCACACCTGTAATCCCAGCCCTCTGAATCCCTGAGCTCAGAAGTTTGAGGCCAGCCTGAGAAAGAGTGAGACCCCTCTAGTCCCAGCTACTTGGGAGGCTGAGGCAAGAGGATCACTTGAGCCCAGGAGTTTGAGGTTGCTGTGAACTGTGATGATGCCACAGCATTCTCCCTAAGGTGACAGAGTGAGACTCTGTCTTCAACTTCACATTCTCTGTATGATATTAGGATATATGATAACAGGTACCCAGAGAGCGGGAACATAGTGTGGTTTTTCTTACCCCAACAAAGCAACCAGGCTGAAGAGATCGCAAGAGAAATGATGTCAACAGACCACCCAGGGGAGGTCAGCCCAACAGGCCTGGAGAAGTTCTAGATGGGAGAATCACACAGCAAACGTCAGGGTGGAAGAGTGGCCACGTGGGCCACATCTGAAGGGTTCTCACTTGCAACTGGCTGGCAGGGGCAGGCAGCCCTCAGACCCGAGGCATCTACAAGGCAAATGTCATCCTCAGGTGGCACTTTTACATGTTAGGAAATACTTTACCATTCTTCTTGCTTAGTGTGTTTGTTTGTTTTTGTTTTTGTTTTTGTTTTGAGATAGAGTCTCACTCTGTCACTCTGGGTTGAGTGCAGTGGCCTCACAGCTCACAGCAACCTCAAACTCTTGGACTCAATCCTCCTGCCTCAGCCTCCTGAGAAGCTGGAACTATAGGTGTGGAAGGCGAAAGCCTGGGGTGATGTGCCTGGAGGGCAGTGTGGGCCCTACGACGGGCCCTTACACCAGACATGCTGAGCCACTGGCTAGCTGTCCTCAACCACCCTGGCCTCGAGAGAGGGCAATGCTACTGCCCTGCCCCACAGAGCACAGCAAGGTCTGAAATGAAGCGGCACTTGGGGAACCAAGGTCCTGAGGCAGCATTCTTTTTGCTAGAATACCCCAGCACTGCTGTAACTTGGGGCATCTGGAATCACTTTCTGCCTCAGCCAAGACCTCTGGGCCCTGGGACGCTGGGACCTCCTCAAAGTGAGCTGATATTGGGGCCAGGCCTGGGGTCTGCAGCATGTTCTGCCGTGGGACTCTCATGCCCTGGGATCCGCAGCCCTGAGCCCACACACCGGCTCCTTCCCCAGTGAGGTGGGTGAACACAGACGGAGTCCACTTATGCAAAACTAAATTAAATGGGCGGAAGGCCTGGTTCCCAACAGGGACACATTAAAATGTTAGCTCCGTGTCCGTTTTCCAGAGGAAGGGGCTGCTGAACCCCAGGTAGTCGCAGCTCTCAAGCAGGTACTGAATCCCTTCACGATGGTCTGCAAAGGGAAATGGAGTCTGGTCAGCTTAAGGCCCAGTGCCCTGAAAATGGCTCTGTGTTCACAGGCATTTGTAGGGACTTTGTCTTTACCCACCCTCTGTGGGCTCTCACCTGAGCAGAAATTGTGGGTCCCACCTGGCTCCTGAGGGGCCCAGGTTCCACCTGTCCAGGGCTCCATAGCATCTAGGGTGAGAACCCCCTTTACCAGGCCCCAAACCATGCCCTTTCTGTTCCACCATGGAAGAAAGGGTGCTCCTTCCAGAAAGTCGGGTCTCCCGCACACATTCTGCAGGTCCCCCAGGTGGAAGTCGGAGCATTTCCCTCTCCTGCAGTCAGTCCCCTTCCCGCCACACGGCAAAGCCTCTGTTGGACCTGATCCGCCCCACCCCCTCCAGTGAGTAGCTTTGATCTTGGGCAATATTTAGATGCTTTTTTCCTCCTCAGTCACACATGCTTGTCACACCAGCAAGTTGCTTGGCAGCTCCTCCGGGGTCTCCTTGACCTGGTGCATTTAAAGGCAGAGGAAAATGGTCCAGCCTGCCAGAGAGACCCAATTCCCTCGGAAAGGACGTTTGCGTCTGCCCTGCCTCCTCCCTCTGTGCAGCCTTTTCTAGTAGAGGAAGCGGCTGGTCCTGTGTTCCCTGCAGGTAGGCTGGTGCCCAAAGCCAGCCCCAGGGGAGTGGCCGGCATGGATTTGAGTCTGGAACATTCTCAGAGGACTGCCCGGGCACCTCACACCTGTGAAGGAGACAGGGGCTCCTGGGATCCTGCCCTCCAGGTAGGAACACTGAGGCTCAGGGAGGCAAAAAGGACCTGCCAGAGGTGGTGGCAGAGATGCAGCCCCAGCCCTCCCAGACACATCGGACACTGGACCGACCCCAAACTGGGCAGCCCTGCCATTGTACCCACCTCACTGGGTGACTTTAGACTCGCTCCCTCCTTCTCAGAGTCTCGGTGGTGCAGGGGGATAAGGAAGCATGTTCCTGCAGGATCTGGGTGGTAGAAGCAGTGTCCCACCAGGGGTCAGGAGAGGTGAGATCACAGGCCGTGCCAGGGGGCTGTGGACTGCACCCTGGGTGTCTCACTGCTTTTCCCTCCTTCTCTCCACTTCCTCGCAGCTTCCTCTTCCCGAAACTGCTCTTGAAGACTCTCCAGTGGTCTCCGTTTACTGTCCACTCTCCAGGCTGCCTCCCCTGGGCTCTCCACAGGGACTCAGGCTCTGGGCCCCACACTGACACGCTCTGCTCTTTCTCAGCCTCCTGAACGCTGCAGTTCTCCTGACTTGGACCTGCAGCCCCTGCTCTCTTGCCTTAAACACCTTCTCAGGGGATTGCATCTCCATTCCTACAGCCCTCAACCCCAGACACCTCACAGCCACCTAAGGCATCCCAAGGCCAGAACATCCAAAAATAACTTCCTTCCCTTTGTATTAATTCCACTGTGACAATGTTCCATTGGCCAGTGAAAGTGTCCATTGGTGGGTGACAGATTTCCATTGACAGGTGATAGCATTCTGCCGGAGGGTGACAGCGGTCCATTGCTGCTGATAGCGTCCCACTGGTGGTGACAGCATTCTGCTGGAGGGTGACAATGTCCCATTGGCAGTAACAGCTCTCCTCTGGTGGTGACCACATTCCATTGGTGGTGACAGTGTTCCATTGGCCCGGGGGTAGGGGGTGGAGCACAGAGTGGTGAAGCAAGTCCTGGTCGTGAATCTGGAAGCCACAGATTCCAGTTCCGCCCCAGGGACCACAGGGCCTGCAAGGAAACAACTGTGACACCACCTGTCACAGTTGGGGACTAGGTGTGATGTGGGCCCAGGCGGGGAGAGTCAGTGGGGCTGAAAGAATAATCCCTATAGCCCCAGCCAGAGCCCGGCCACGCAGCAGCAGGTCCCAAGTGTGTGAGCCGCCAGGGCCCACCTGACAGGCTTCAGACTGCGTCACACCCAGCCTCACAGCTCCAGGGGTGGCACCATGTGCTGACATGACACCTGGGCCAACAGCTTGAACTCCCAATTATAGAAGATTCAAAACGGGAGCTTGTCAGACGCACACCTGCCGAAAGGAAGGCGGAAGCAGGCGCACCCTGCAGAAGCTCCTTCCAAAGGGCTTCTCTCCTGCTATTTTTATCACACCGCTTCCTGCTCCAGAAAGCCGGGGCCCCTCCATGGACAGAGAGCACAGTGGCTAGAACACGGATGTGGGGCCAGCCAGGTGCACCCTCACAGCTGTGCGCATCCTTGGATGGCAACTCTGAGTCTAGTAAGTGAGGCGTGGTGTCAAGGGTCACCGCACACAATGCCTGTGAAGAGCTTCTTGAGGTGCTGAGGGCACCCCAAATGTTCTCACCTGCTGTCCTTGCTGGGTGCTGTCTTAGCCCATTTGGGCTGCCATTATGGGATGGGGGGACTTGGGAACAACAGATTTTTCTCACTGCTCTGGAGGCTAGAAAGTCCAAGGTCAAGACTCTGGCAGATCTGATGTCTGGTGAGAGCTAACTTTCAGGCCACACATGGCCACCACCTCGCTGCACCTCACGCAGTGGAAGGGGCGCAGCAGCTCCCTTGGGCCTTTACAATGGGCACTAATCCCAGTCTGGAGGCCCCCCACGGCCTAATCATTTCCCAAAGGCCTCATCTTTTAATACCATCACATTAAGGGTGAGTTTTCAACCTGTGTCTTTGGGAGCCACACACATTTGGTCCATAGCAATCACCCACTCTGCTGGTTGTTCTCAACCCCCTAAGCCCTGCCTCCCAGTCCCATCCTCCATCCCCTGGGGCCACTATAGAGAGGATCCTTGAGTCTGTAGCTCCTCCCATGTCCCCCTGCCCTAATTCCAGGTCTGTGAGTTCTGGGCTGCCTTCTGGGGAGCACAGCCCTGATGATGACCTTCCTTCTGCTTGCTGCTGCCCAGGGTGGCCTCACTCTTGAACCAAGCCTCTCCTGTCCCATCCCAGCACAACCCTCCTCCCCATGAACTCCTGGCCTATTCTAAAGTCTCCACGGATTTTTGCTACCTCAATACCCCAACAAGCTTCCCTCTCCCTGGAATTTCCTTTCCCACTCCCTGCCCGGCTAGCCACCAGGCATCCTTCAGGGCTCATCTCCATCTCCCCTGATTTAGGAAAATGTCCCAGACTCCGGACTCTGTGGGCAGTTGTCTGGACTGGAATTCCCACCTCCTTCCTTGCTCCCCACCTCTCTCAGGTTGGAAGTCTGTGCGGGGGACCCGGTGCCCACCAGCTACACATCTTCCAGGCTGGGCCCCAGGCGGGCACAGTGCAAGAACTCAGCCACACTGGTTCAGAGAACGGATCTAAGAAGGCTGTGTGTAAATAATTTTTAATATGTTGAAGCACATTAAAAATGCATTAGAAGAGCAGCTATTTAAAGGAATTCCACAGGGAATCGTTTTCTAAAAATGAGAACCTCTTCTTAATGGGAATAATCGCTCCCTAATTCATATGGTGCCTATGTTTGAATCTTCATTGACAATATTGCCTCTCTTAATAAGGAATGTCTTACAAGGACATTCTTTGTTGCTAGAAACTTTGTTCCCAGGGGCGGTAAAAATGCCAGATGAATGGTTAGGCCAGAAAATACAATGAAATATTAACTAAGATTATGTCAAATGTCCAAGAAACTAGGAAGTACATTCCTAGATGTCGTCACTGGAGGGAAAGGGTTATTCTGGGCCAGGACTGGCTACATAATTTTCAGGGTTCAATGCAAAATGAAAATGCAGACCCCCTTATTAAAAAATTATTAAGAATGTCAAGTTTGGCTTGGCATCCTAGCTCAGTGGTTAAGGGTAAGGGCCACATGCACTGAGGCTGGCAGGTTCGAACCCAGCCCGAGCCTGCTAATCAACAACAACAACAAAAAATAGCCAGGCACTGTGGCAGGCGCCTGTAGTCCCAGCTGTCTGGGAGGCTGAGACAAGAGAATCGCTTAAGCCCAAGAGTTTGAGGTTGCTGTAATACCACAGCACTCTACCGAGGGCGACATAGTGAACTCTATCTCAAAAACAAAAAAAGAATTTCAAGGTGGTGTTAACACAGTATTCAACGACGCACGGGCACCTTCTCAGTGCAGATCACACAGCCAACAAAGCCGGGCCTAGGCTGGGACAGAGAGAGACTTGAGTAGGGGAGTCCTGGCTCGGCTGGAGGGCTGCCTCTAGGGCCTTCCGGCTCATGGTTCCACGGCTCTCAACACTAGATTGTAGGACAGATGATAAATGTCATTGGCACTGAGATGAGAAAGTGGTCCGAGTGGATCCAAGGACTTGGAGGAAAATTTTTTGATGGATTCCCAACTGATTCTCTGAAACTCAGCTTTAGTCACCTTCCCTAGGGTGGGCTTGGCCACTCCTCCATGCCCGCTGGCAGACCCATGCACACCAGTCTTACTACGCTCGCTCCCCCGCCTGTACCCGTGTCAGCCCACACCTGTCACACCCACCACCTGGAGGGCTTCTGCAGAGGACAGACTGAGACGGATTCCCTCTTGGATCCCCGGCACGGGGCCTGGCCCACAGAAGGTGCTCAGTAGATCTTCCTGGAGTTCACGTATGATGTGCCAAGGAAGGGATGGACAGAGAGCGTGTGACTGTGCAGGCAGGAGGTGGGTTTCCACCCAGCAAGGAGGAACATGAAGTCCTCCTCAGACATCTTGGGGCAGGGACAAGGTGGGGGGCACCCCAGGGGTGAGGAGAGGGTCCATGGAAGCAGGGAAAGGAGTGGACAAGTGAGGGGCACATTGGGGGAACCCTGTTTCCTTGCACCCCCAAACCACACCTTCCTTCTCCCCTGCCCATTTCTAAGCCAAGTTCAAAATCCTTCCCACTGACCTGGGAGCTGAGAATACAGACGTGAAGTGTCTAGGACATCACTGCAACTGACCAAACAGCAGCTCTGATTACAACCACTGTAAGAATTCTGAGCTCTTTCCACTGCATAGTAAAAGGGGGACATTTTAAAAGTTTCAAGCCATTTAAAGTAAAGCAGGTACAATCCACACTGCCACTGTCTCCCAGAGTGAATTATGTGCCCTGAAGAACGTGATCAATAGGGATTATTAACTTGCAGAGGGAGATAAGAGCCAAAGAACTGCAGAGGCGCTAATGTTAACGAGGTGCAAAATTCTCTCTGTTCACCTAGAAAGAACTAGTTCCTGGGCTTGTGGGGTAGGGGTCAACTGCAAATGGGAGGAAAAAGCCCACAGGATTCCTGCAGGATTGGATAAAGGAGAGGCCACAGGAGGAAAAGCATCGGTGAGAACCCGCTGCTCTGTCCGGGAGAAGGGAGCGCCAGCAGCGTCCTCACCGTCACCATGTGCAGTGTGGCCTCTCCTCAAGGCCATGTAATCAAAGGGTCTGTAAAGCACATAGTTTGGAGCCCTTTTGTCGCCTGCCAACTGGTGCCCCAAGATGACAGCACTGTGCTCTGAGCTTGGCTGCGATGGAGCGGAAGCCCACACCACACTGAGCGGCTGGGACAGAAGGCACCCACTTTGTTCCCAGAGGTGCTGTGGTGACTGCCAAGCAGCCAAAGGGACCACTGTCACGGGGGCGGCGGTGTGGGGTTGTGCCCCTTTCACCAACTCACAAAACAACTCCTGGGCTCTTGTATAGATGTGTCCTGGACTCAGGGGCCGCACTGTGCTCTAGTCAAGCCTCCACCGTCCCCTCTGGCTCTTGGGAATGTCCCTCAATGTCTCTGTGAATCCCTTTCACCCGTGAAGTGGGAACGCTGGGCACATTCGCGCCGTCTACCTCAGGGGGCCGTTCAGCAGGGTAACAGATACGACAGAGCCGGATACCAACGTAATCCGCCCTGACTGCTCTTCTCTCTTCTACCCCAACTTCCTGCCCAGGAATGTGGTGGGAAATCCAGGAAATCTGGCCCTGTGGAAGGCAGTGAGGGTGTCTGAGAAAGGGGGTGTGTCCCACGGAGCAGGCAGCTGACAGGCTGAGTAACGGAGGCCGCGTCCCTGCGAGCCCTGCGTGTCCGCCTCTCATAAGCACTGCCAGGGTCGTGACCACGTATCACCCACCTCCCACTGATCCCACCCCCTCTGCTGCTGCCTAGGGCACCTGTCGGACAGTTCAGGTTGGGTCATGACAGTCCCCTGCTTACCCCCTTCATCAAACTGGGCAAAGGGAGCCCAGGCACTGGCTCTTCCTGCCTCCTCAACTCCTGTCCCTGGTAGAACACACCCTGTCTGGCTTCTGCCACCACTGCTGCAGCCCCACTGCTGAGGGCAGGGCCCAGTGATCTCAGGGTCACCTTGTCTGTGCTCTCTGCTCTGTCCTCAGCCTCACCTTGCTCCCCAGCCCTCCTCACCAGGCTCTGTAGCAGGGTAGCCCCCGCCCCGTCCTGAGCCTCTCCTCCACCCTCCTCCCTCCCATTCTGTGTGTGGCCATCCACTTCCCCTTGTCACCTCCCCAGCAGGTGTCTCAGGTTTGAATTATAGCCCCTCTCCCCCCTTTCACCAGTGGCCTCTCCCCCATCCACCCTCCACACGCTGTGTAGCTGTGGCCCGCACATACTGTCAATCCCATCTCTACTGGGACAGGCAGTGGATTTCTGCGCCCTGACAGCAGGACAGAAGGGCCCTGTGTCCTTCTTCAAGCCCCCTCGGAGGTCTTCCCAGCACACTCTGCAAGCAGCCTCTGCCTCCTCACCCCAGCTGTGCTCTGCCCTCACGCGGGGCATGTAGCACCCTCTAAGCCTACCTCCCACATGGCGTTTCCACCCAGGAGAACAGGGGCTGCACAGGGCAGAGCCTGGCCTAGGACCCCCTCCCTGTACACAGGGCCTTGTGGGATTCCATGACCCATAATACCTGCCCTGCCACTGCCCACCACACTCCCCAAGACCCAGCCCCTAATCAGAGGTCCTGAAACGGGGCACTGACCCCTGCACTGCTGCCTCAGTCCAGTCTCTGCCTCTAACACTCTCCTGTCTCTCTGTTCTCTTTGGTCACCAGGATCGTTCTTCAAACACCAACTCACTCGTCCATCTCTTCGGCTGCCTTCCAGGCCTCCCAGGAGGGAGGGGACGTGCGTCCTCTGTGGCCCTGCACGCGGAGTCTCCCTCGGGGCCTTCTCTCCAGTCAGCCACCCTGGCCGGGTCGGCTCCTCTGTGTGCAGCCCTGCCCTGGGCCTTGCCATTTAGGGCTGGAGATGCCACTAAATAAACAAATGGGAGGTCCGAGGGGCTTCCGGCCTGTGAGATGTTTTCTATGTCTAAGTCCATCTGTTCTGCCCGTCACCTGTATCTAGGTGAGGCTTTGTTGTCCCCCGATGAGGCCAGATACCAGGGAATCAGAGAGGCACAAGGGAAGGGCTTAAACAGCCTTGTTGGGGACAAAACCAGCCAGGCACAGAGAGGTTCCCATGTGGGTCCTCCACTGGACCCACCCAGCAAGTGGTTTTGTCCCCTACCCCCAGCAGCACCAGAGCCTCCGATTCTGGGTGGCTGTCCCGGGTCTGTCCAGGCTTAGCCACCTGCTCACCACCAGAGCTTGGACAGAGCATTTCTCTCCACGTAGCCTTTGTTTCCCCACTGGTGGGATGGGACGGCCACAATGCTCACACCCTCCAGGCTCCCTTCACCTTGCCCAGGCGCAGCCCGCACTCGGGGCAGGTGCAGTGCTGCGTGTTGAGCTGAGCTAGGTCACCATCTTTCCTCCCTGAGACACAGCAGAGGGGATTCCTACCCGTGTGGCATGGCCGTGTGTGTGGTATGTTGTGTGGGGTATGGAAGAGCGTGTGGTATATATATAGTGTGTATGTGTGTGATGTGTGTTGTGTGCTGCGTATAGTGTGTGTGTGATATGTATGTGTAGTGTGATGTGTGTAATGTAGTGTGTGTGGTTTGTGTGGCATGGTATGTGGTGTGTGTGTGGTGTGTGTGGTACGATGTGTGTGTGATGTGTGTGTAGAGTGTGGTGTGTGTGGTGTCATGTGTGTGTGTATGATGTGTGTGGTGTGTGTGGTGTGTGTGATGTGTGTGTGTAGTGTGTCTGTGTGAGTGTGTGTGTGTCTGGTGTGTGTGTGTGATGTGTGTGGTGTGTGTGGTATGTGTGGTATGTGTGATGTGTGTGTGTGATATGTGTGGTGTGTGTGGTGTGTGTGTGATGTGTGTGTAGTGTGTGGTGTGTGTGTGGTGTGTATGTGTGATGTGTGTGGTATGTGTGGTGTGTGTGTGTAGTGTGTGGTGTGATGTGTGTGTGTGATGTGTGTGGTGTGTGTGGTGTGTGTGGTATGTGTGATGTGTGTGTGTGTGATATGTGTGGTGTGTGTGGTGTCTGTGGTGTGTGTGTGTAGTGTGTGGTGTGTGTGTTATGTGTGTGTAGTGTGATGTGTGTGTGTGATGTGTGTGGTGTGTGTGGTATGTGTGATGTGTGTGTGTGATATGTGTGGTGTGTGTAGTGTGTGTGGTATGTGTGGTGTGTGTGTGTAGTGTGTGGTGTGATGTGTGTGTGTGATGTGTGTGGTGTGTGTGGTATGTGTGGTGTGTGTGTGTAGTGTGTGATGTGTGGTGTGTGTGTGTAGTGTGTGATGTGTGTGTAGTGTGTGGTGTGTGTGTGTGTGATGTGTGTGTAGTGTGTGGTGTGTGTGATGTATGTGTAGTGTGTGGTGTGTGTGGTGGAAGGGAAGAGCTCAATGGCCAAACTTCTCAGCTGGAAGCTGGGCTTCCAGCTGCTGGTTTTTGGTCTGAGGTGTGAGCAGCAGGCTTCTCAGCCCACCTTTCTTCCCCATTTGCTAAGTTTTTTTGATCCTGTGCTTTGTGTGCTAAAGATACTGACGTATTTAAGTAGAAAGATGAATCACAACCCAGAAGCCTTTGGCATCCTATAAATAGCGTAAGTCCTGATTCTCATCTCACCCGCAAGCCCCAGACCCCGTCACCTGTCTGTCTGGAATGCTGCCCCTCGCCCACCTGGTGGCCCAGGGCCCTCAGGACCTAGATGTGTGGTGGCTGCAAAGGGGGAGCTGGCCAACACCCCCCGACCTATATAGGGGAGGCCGCGGCTGCCACAGAACTGTCCCATGAGGTAGGCAGTGGGACACTTTACATGGGAGGGAGATCCCTGGGGCTTCTTTTCATCTTTTAAATATGGACTTGAACATACAGTGCACGGACCTGCAGAGTACAGCTGACACATACCGTGCCACCCACACTCCAGTTGAGATCTAGAAATTTCCATCACCCCAGAAAGTTTATTTCCTATTTATTTCCTACCCCAACTCCCCACTCCCCACAGAGGCAACCACTGTTATGATTTCTTTTTCTGCTTTATGCTTAAAAACCTAGATCTAGCTAGGTTTTAATTCAAGAAAATAATTGCGCTACTGTTCTGATTTCTCTCCTTGGAGATCAGCTTCGCCTGTCCTGGGATCATATCAATGCCATAATACAGGAAATACGCACTTTCCTGTGTGTGGCTTCTTCCACTCAACATAATCACAATTATCCATGCTCTTGGGTGTAAAGTTCTATAATTCTATGACTCTGATACCAATAGACACTTGGGAATACAAATTTGGAAGCACCTTTTTTTTTTCTTTTTTTTGTAGAGACAGAGTCTCACTTTATCACCCTCAGTGGAGTGCCGTGGCATCACAGCTCACAGCAACCTCCATCTCCTGGGCTTAGGCGATTCTCTGGCCTCAGCCTCCTGAGTAGCTGGGACTACAAGCGCCTGCCACAACGCCCGGCTATTTTTTTGTTGCAGTTTGGCCAGGGCCAGGTTTGAACCCTCCACCCTCGGTATATGGGGCCAGCGCCCTACCCAGTGAGCCACAGGCGCAGCCCATTTGGAAGCACCTTAATGCTATACCTGGTGTCAATGGGAAATCTCCAATTAGAGCACTCTAAGACCCTCCAAAAAATAAGGCTAAACTTATCCTCACCAAAACTCCAGTGTTCAAGAATGTTGGAGTCACCACTTATCTGGTTGTTCTAGTCTGAGATGCTCTAGGCTGTAACCCCTCCCCTGCCTCATTCAGGCACTCCCCACTGCCAGGGGAGTCCAGCCTCCTAATCTTCATTCATCCCATTCTGTTGTTCCCATAGCTAGTGCCTTGGTTCTCTATGCTGTCAGCAGCCACTCCTGGGCCCCCCACCACCACCTCCACTCTCCCCAAGAGCAGAAGCCCACCCTGCCCCAGGCAGCTGAGACCAAGGACAAAGCACGGGTGGGTCCAGTCTGACAATCAGAAGCAAAACCAGAGGAGGCACACGCAAGAGTGGGCAATAGTGGGCTCACTTAGCCCACCTGAAAAATGGGAACAGTAACATCTTCCCTAAAACCTTGACAGAGAAAATGATACTGTAGGAGAATTCAGTGGCTTTGACACAGCATCAGAAGACACAGATCCTATTCGGTGCTGCTTGCCTGGCATTTGGAGGGGGCTAGGCCCTGTGCTAGAAGCCCAAGGGTTCCCTAAAGAAGACCCGGAGCAGGGACAGGGACAGAAGGGACCATGGAGGCCCAGAGGGGAACCGAGGACTCTCGCATGATGGGCACGGTGGGGTGGCCAGGGAGTGCTCTACAAAGGTGGAGACGTATCAAGAACATGAATGGGAATCTCGGTGCGCGGAGAAGGGCACGGAGAGAAGTGGGTGGTCAAGAGAACACCAGACAGGTAGGTGTAAGGGGGATGGAGAGGGTCGGTCGGAGGGCAGGGGACAGGCCAGGAAAGAAAGCTCGGGGTGTGACGCTGGGACTTGTTCCCACCACGGGCAACCTGGCCGATGATGTCGATGCTGTTCGGTGCTTGCAAGATACCACCAGAAAGGGGAGAAGAGTTTGTGGAGCTGAGGCTCATAAGGGTCTCTAAGTCTTCAGCCTTGGATCAAATACAGCCCTCACTGCCAGGAGGGGCGGTACCAGCCTGGAGGCGGGGCCCGGATAGAGGGGAGGAGCCCTTAGGAAGGGAGGGGCCAGGCCAGAGGGGCGGGGCCAGCCAGGAGCAGAGGGGGCAGCTGGGGGTGGGGCTAGTCTGGAGGGGAGGAGCCAAGAAAGAGAGATGGGGCCAGCCTAAGAAGAGGGGGCAGGCAAGGGGGCGGTGCTAGCCTGGAGGGGCGGGGCCATTTTGGAGTGAGGGTCCTGCTGGGAAGGGGGTGAGGGCAGAGCGCCCTGCTCAACAGGGAGGCACGGAGAACCCGCTGGAGCTTCAGCTCTGGCTCACGCTCAGCTGGGTCGGGTGTGGTCAAACTACTTCCCCCCTCTTGGCCTCCCAGCTTCCCCAGGCAGCAGATGAAGAGAGGCGTTGGCCAAGAGAACCCCAAAGTTCTGCCAAATCTGCCCCTCCATGCCTGGAGGATTTTGGATCTTTACTGCCTGATATTTTTTTTTTTCCTTTAATGAATCCAACTGAAGCAAAGTACAGCAATATGAAAAAACAACCCAGAAGATCCTGGGACCTTTATTGACCAAATAAATCCAAAATAAATAAATTCATATTTTCACCAATTTAGTATTTCCATTCAATTCAATTCAATCATAGTGGAGGCCACAGTATCAGAGGAGAAGAGTCTGAAAATCTAGAAATAATTACAGGCTCTCCCTCGTGTCTGTCTCATGCACATGGGCACACACGTTCTAACAACTCCACCTCTCCCTGGCAGAGTGCTCTCAGACCGTTTAGTGTCGCTGAGCCTCAGTTTACTCATCAGCAGAGTAGGGTATGAGCAGGTGCAAGATCAGAGAATTGTTTATTAAACTGAATGAGTGAACCCAAGAGAGTACTGAGAACCTGCCTTGGCTTAGAGGCAGAACTAAATATATACTAGCTGTCATCAGCACCAAAACCCTCATTCTGACTAGAGTGTCAGCCAATGTCCCCACTCTCACGTCCAGCTCCACCACTGCCCATTCTGGAGCCCTCCCCTCCTACCTGTCTGATTGAGAACAGTATCGTCCCCCACCCCCACCCTAGACCACACCTGCCTCCTGCTGGAGTGCTACAGTCAGCAGTAGAAATGATGCTGCAGGCTCACTCCTGATGATGTGGACCTTAGGTAGGGACCTAAGGATAGCAGGCTTAACCTCCTGGGCAGGGGAGGTGGTGGTCCCACTTTCCACTCAACACATAAGACCTCAAGGACAGAAGGTCACAGTGATAAGGACATGCTGTTGGGGTCAACTGATGGAGAACACTTTACTCTTTTTTTTTTTTTTTTTTTTTTTTTTAGAAAGAATCTCACCATTTCACCCTCTGTAGAGTGCTAAGCACATAGCAACCGCCAATTCTGGGGCTCAAGCGATTCTCCTGCCTCAGCCTCTCAAGTAGCTGGGACCACAGGTGACCACCACAATGCCAGACTATTTTTTGTTGCAATTGTCATGGTTGTTTTAGCTGGACCAGGCAGGGTTCAAACCCGCCACCCTCAGAGTATGTGGCTGACGCCATAACCACTGCACTACAGGAGCGGAGCCAATGGAGAACACTTCACTCTACAAAATTTCACCCCCATCCCAGCAGGTAGCCTGTGCAGCAATGATCTCCCTACAAATGAAGAATCCCAGGATGATGGATGTTAAGTGGCATATTATATAGTTTAGTTGACACATCACTTGTGCCCCTCTAAAGTGGAAGGGCATAGCCTGGCCCAGTGGAATTGATGAGGCTTTAGCCACAGAGACCCATTCAGGAAATCTGTCTGTGGGCAACAAAGTTGTCAAGAAAAGGAAGCCTTGTCTCTGGTCATGGATAAACTGTTGCTTCTTCATCTTGCACAAAGACTGTGTTATCCCGGGCCAATGTTTCGCTTTTTTCGTGGAAATTTTGGGAGGTGGGTGGTGACATTTTCAGCTGCTATTTTCATGCATCTTAGTCACTGTGGGCAGCTCAGAAGCCAGCAAAAGCCTTCCCACCACCTGCGGCTGGTTGTTCCCAACTCTGCTACCTGTGGAAGAAAGTGACGGGCACACAGGCCTCCTCCAGGGCCCCATGAGGACAGGGGCCATAACGACCCCTGCCAAATTAAAGACAGACACACATATGCTCAGTGACAGAGCCCACCTGATAGTGACATCTGACCTCTTGGGAGATCTATTGCTCAGCTCCCTGGACCACTCCTAAAACTGCAAATAATAAAGCCAGGCCCCTGAACATGCAGAATAGATGCCCAGAACCCAGACCCTGAGGTTCATGTATGAGACTCGGGAGAGAGTCCCTCAAGCTCCTACTCTCGGCATTCAGTTTTATTTTGATATAACTCAACCCTGATCTTCTCACGTACAGCAAATTAAAAGCAGCAAATTCCGAACGTGTTGCACGCCTGCTGTGGAAGATCAGTGCATCGAGTGGGCATTTACTCGTAAGGTGCCTTCCAGTCCTAATTCCACATTTCCATAATCCTCAGCATCGGTCATTATAAAGGAGATTTACATAAGGGATGTAGTTTTTACACGTCGGTTCTCAACACCAAGCCAAACACACATTCCCGCAAATGTTTCTTTTTTTTTTTGAGACAGAACCTCAAGCTGTCCCCCTGGGTAGAGTGCCGTGGAATCACAGCTCACAGCAACCTCCAACTCTTGGGCTCAAGCGATTCTCCTGCCTCTGCCTC